>CAKALG010001813.1:0-11535 GCA_916700815.1 Helicolenus hilgendorfi | reverse complement strand
GAGCTGCTCCAGGAGGAAGTGACACGGCTGCGTTTGAGGGGGGAGGAGCCAACCGGAGAGGGGGCGGAGCCTGGCAGCAAGAAGAAGAGCAAAGGAAAGACTGGTGATGTCATCAAGGGAGAACAGGTGAGTCAGTTGTTTCACTACAGTGATAATATCTGATATCTGATATACTGATATATCAGTGTGTTAGCGAGGTACAGTCAGAGTAATCTGGCTAGATCGCCATGGTAACACCTAACAGCTAACCTGGTCCGGACCTGTTTTTGTTCTCTTCAGAGGGAGACTGAATATTAATAACGATATTTTCTCTGAGGGAAAACGTTATGAATCAGTAATGAAACGGAACGGGCAGTTATAGTAGCACAGACTGTACGCATCGCCATGGTATGGATGTATGGATGTATATATTTATATATATATATAAATATATACACAGTGTATATGCTCCCTTTAAAGGGAACCTGGTTAACAAAGACGGCTGTTAACCATCGCCGTGCCATACGTCGTGGTCGTACCAGTTATCTCTGATAACCAGCTGCTCTGTGGAACCCAGGATGAACTAAGCTAAGCTAAATGGAGCTAAGCTAAATGGAGCTCAGCTAAATAAGCTAAGCTAACATAAGCTAAGCTAACATAAGCTAAGCTAACATAAGCTAAGCTAAGATGTCTGTGTCAGCAGGTGAGCAGGAGGCGTGGCAGCAGGGAATTGGAGCCTCGCCCCCTCGCACCATTGGCTAGCCAGGATCCGGTTGACCAATTAGACGGCGTCCAGGAAGGAAACAAGGAGGAAGAGGAGGAAGTGATGAGAATCTCTCCTCGCTCTGACAGCCCCAGAGGTCGGCTTAACTCATCAATAACTATTATTGATCATTATTATTATAGAAATGAGAGCATTATAATCACTTTTGATGATGTTTGTCTGTCACCATGGTAACCTCTGACCTCTGACCTCTCAGACCTGCAGGACATCCCAGAGGAGAGCGAGAGCGGAGCTGATCCCAGTTAACATCACACCTGTAGCTGATGACCTCAGGGACCTCCGCTGATGTCACCACGGTGACAGTCACCGTCAGACTTTATAATGAAAGTTGGAGATGATGTCATTTCCTGTTTTACAGAAGCGTTTTAGACCAAATTGGACTTCTGTTCGCAGCTGTCGTACTTTTGCTCCTGAAGTGTGTTCTGATTGTTGCCATTAGGTTAGAAACAGGAAGTACAGTATAACATGTGACCTGTTTACATCATCACGTCAGCTGGAGCCCCGCCCACAGGTGCTGAAGTGGGTGGGGCATTGTAATGGGAGGGCGGAGTTTAAATAGTGTCATAGCATTTGTTTTCTCTGTCTGGTTCCCTCAGTGGTCACCACACTACATTACCCAGAATGCCTTCAGCTTCAGTCACAACCTGCTGGGGGGGGTATAAACTGTATTTATATGGTAACTAAAACTAAACGTAGTTTAACTTTAGAAACATTTTGTAGGATTTTAGTCAAAGAGACTAAAGTTTGAGTTTCTGTCTTTTGTGAAACCAAAAAACTGTTTTTTAAATTTAAGATTAAAGTGAGAATTTATACGTTTACAGAAATGTTTCCAGAATTAAACTGTTTTTAAAGGACCACTGCAGAAAAACAAGAAGGAAACAGGAAGCTGTTTGCTGTCTGACTGAAACAGGAGATCACTGCTGAAGTGCTCCTGTCTATTAGCATGTTAGCATGTTAGCATGTTAGCGTGGCTGTTTATTTTATACTTGTATAGAACCTGATCGTATATTGTCTTATTGATTGGTTGGTTAAAACCAATCAGCTTGTTTGAAGATGTTTTTATTGAGATGAGGTGAACATCTTAAAGGGAACATTCTCCATCTTTAATGTAGACGTCCAGTCAGTGCTGATGGTCATTGCAGTCCATTGAAGCAATAAATTCCTCAGTGTTGCCATATTGACCCAGAGAGCTGAGTTCTCCTGCTCGCTACCAAACAACGTATATCGCTAAGAAGTGAAAGTCAATAGTTTGTTCTATTGCAACATTTATTGCTTCTATCGACCACTTTGAGCATCAACACTGACCGGATGTCCACATTAAAGATGGAAAACTTTCCCTTTAACCAAAACACTTTGATCTGCAGAGCAGAACTTTATTGACAGTGTTTACTGATGTCCAAATATTTCATTATAGATTTAAAAATTATGGATGAAGGAGCACATTCGCCATGGATACAGTAACCATGGACACCGCTCTGGTGTTTATTCTGATGATGGTGATGATCTCAGTGTGAAGGACGCTTGGTGGACGTCTCACTGTCTCATTATGATTTAAAGGAGGAGGAAGGACAGACAGAACGCTGTATAAACATATTTAATGATGAAGGAATAAACCATTGAAGATCACATGATACAAAAACAATCTGCTGTGCACATTAACATGTTCAAGTCCATCAATGTAACACACATTTATACATTTCTAAAATACACCGAGAACGAACAAATACAGTCAGACAGACTGTCTAAAAAAAAAAAAAAAAATCTTTTTAACCTCTCTTAATAAGATGTTATTTACACATTTATATTTCAACATGTTTTCTCGCTGTATGTTTATTAAAATAGTAAAACTCTCTGTTTGTTACAGTTGATGGTTTCAGGTATTTTTGTCTCATGTGATCCTGTTTTATGATTTAACCTCCTGATCGTTGAATCTCGTCTCTGGAAACCGTCAGTTTGTCTTTGAGCTGAACGCCGAGAGTTCGTGTTCAGATGTTCAGGTTGCGATTCTGAGATCTGTGACAGCAGTTTGACGTTCGGACTGAGCTCTAAACTGAACTAATCTGGAGTCAGAAACAGAATCTTCTTATTGTAGTTTTAGAAACTTTGAGCTGAACTTAGTGTGTGTATAAAGATTTGATCAGAAAACTGTAAATGATTTTTGTTGTAAGTTTATTGTTTGTATGTGTGCTCATTATAAATCTAATCGGCTGGATAAAACTTTGATGTTGGCGTTTTTATTTCTGGAGATTAAAATCATAAAATACGTTTAATCTACAGCAGCATTCATGCTTTATTTTATTATTGTATTAAATAAATGATGTTTTAGCTTCTTCCAAAATATCTGACCGATCACTTAAAACAGTTTTAGAAACTCTTGATGGATTAAAAATTTTTTTAATGCGATTCAAAAACTTTTGATTTCAAAAGTTTTGTTTACAAACAAACGTTTTTGATTCACATTAATATATTTCTAATCATCAATTTATTTTACCTGCAATAAATTATTTTTTGATTGTAGTGTCGAGTGATGTAGTGTCATTCAACAAAATGAGGAGGAAAATAAGATTAAGATTAAGAGGCACAGATAATGTGAGAATCAATCATTTTATGTTTTAAATATTGTTTTGGTTTTTGTTGCTTTTCTATTTTTCAGCTCGACTAAAGAATTGAAATAGAGCTTAATATCCATAGAAATAAGGTAAAGTTTGCTTTTCTGTGTTCATTTTAGTTTATGAAAATGGAATTTGATTAATATTATAAACAGTTGGATTCAAAAACTAACATTTTTGTCCATTGTGTTATTTCCAAAATAAATCAAAATATCACCAACATAAAGCATGACCAGACCAGACTTTAATTAAATCACTTTTTTTTCCAATATTATATTTTTTGTTCTTTTGTTCATTTTGAAACAACAGAACAAACATTCACAAACGTCCCCAATAATAACATTCTCGGTACAAAGAAACCTAACAAACCTAATATTAATATAAAATAAGCCAGTATAGATACAAGAAAAAAATATTATATATAAACAATAGGTAAATAAATAAAAGGAATATACACAAATAAAAAAATAAAATTGAAAACAATAGAATTAAATAAAATCTCTTTATACATATATATATACTGTACTGTACTGTATACACATATACATACATATACGCACACGCAGTACATACACATACAAAAACACATATAATCAATTAAAAAAAATCAGTATACAATTCAGTCATCATCCTGTTCTATCTCCCTATTCACAATCTTCCTGCTCCAGCAATGATACAAATTACAAGCTACCTTGGAGTGATGGTGCACCAATCCTTTTTTTTTTTTATTAAACAAATTCAAATTTACAAACAACATGGCTCATAGATCATTGCATTCAAGTAAAATGACAAGGTGCATACAGAGCAAGAACAAATAAAATATGTAAAATTATACATGAAAACAATAATACATTAAATTAAGGGCTAGAGCTGTACCTGTAAGTCATATTCTTCTACTATGCTGAGAAGTTTCAATGCATTTTTGTTTTTCATGACTTTAAGGGCTTTTATGTACAAAAGAAACTCAGAATGAAACACGTTAAACCTAGATTTCACATTCATATACTTGGATTTGTGCAAATAAAATGTTCCAAGAATGAGAATGTTATTCAGCGGAAAGTCATTTTTGTTGTTGTCCATGACAAGTCCATAAACAATGTCCTTTTGAGAGAAGTTTCCCAGATGAGAAACTTTTGGGAAAAGCCAGTCATGTATATCAGAAGCCATAAAGCTCCAGAATACATACAATGAAAAAAAATCACTGGATGGATACACTCCGTTTAATATTTTAAAAGGGATTTCTTTTGCTTTGGGAGTTATGGGGAATTTTAGATATTTAGTTCGTAGCATGTGAATAGTTTTTTTTCTGATAGATAGCACCAATCCTTAATCCAATCACTTTTATCTATATTTAATCCCAGGACTCTCGCCAGCAGGCTGAGGAACAGTTTTTCCATCAGACTTTTAAATATATAATTCATACACCTTCTCACACAAAAATATATCTTATAATGTATATACTGTATATGTTCTTAATGTATATGTTCTTAATATGCCCTTGTACAAAGTATTTCCTTTTATAATGTAAATGTAATTGTAATGTAAATGTTATACAACTTATTATTTTAATGGAGCTTCCCAGCAAAAAGTATTTCACACGTTTGCACCTGTATAACCGGCGTGACAATAAACATCTTGAATCTTGAATCTTGAATCTTTTAATTTGGAGAGGTCATTGTCTTCCGTCACTTCCTGTGGAGGGCATTTAACCCGGAAGAGGGTGTAGTCGTTTGATTAGTTGGGAGTTGGCTGGAAGAGGAAGCGGATCAGAGACTAGAAACAAGACCAGAACCAGCACCAGAACCAGCACCGACAGAGACCTGAAGCCCAGACCAGGACCACAACACTCCCACCCAGAGACCCGAGTCCGTGTGGAGGTTCAGACCGACGCAGAGTCCCAGTTTATCCGCTGTTTCTACAACTTTATCTAGTTTAACAAGTGACCCAGAAGCTAGCCTGCTAACAGCTAGTTAGCCTGCTACCAGCTAACTAACTAACAGGGAAGTGAACAGGTGTGTCAGGTGACGTCGGGCTCGAGTCGCAGTTGCGTTTTCTTCAGAGGACTCAGACAGGTGAGAAGAATCAGTGAAGAACACCTGATCTGGTTTCTCCTAGCTAGGACACATGCTAACAGGCTAACAGGGCGGTGGTCCGCTGTTAGCATCAGCAGCTAACTACAGAACAACAACACGTCAGACTCAGAAATACTAAATACACTACTTAATATACAATACATTTAGAATAATTCACAACATTAATATACAATAAATGTAGAATAATTCACTATATTAATATACAATACATGTAGAATAATTCACATATTAATATACAATACATGTAGAATAATTCACTATATTAATATACTATACATGTACAATAATACTCAATATTAATATACTATACATGTACAATAATACTCAATATTAATATACAATACATGTAGAATAATTCACAGTAATATACAATACATGTAGAATTAATTCACAATGTTAATATACTATACATGTACAATAATTCACAATACTAATATACAATACATGTAGAATAATTCACATATTAATATACAATACATTTACAGTTTCTTGCATAATCTTTTTCTAGGTCCTGATACTGATGATAATGTGGTGCTTATGTGCCAAAAGATGAATCATTTGGTTCTTTGTGAAACCTAAACTAAAGTATAACTTCACAAGATGCTCCACGTTCCTCATTTACACACAATTTACCCTCTAAAATAACACATAAAATTACTACTTTATAATATTATTACCTTATTCTCATAATACGACGACTTTTTTCTCTTAAACTTATGAGTTTATTCTCATTCCTCCGGCATTAGAAAAAGAAGAAGAAAATGAGTGGACAGAACAACATCCAGGCGGTGAAGAAGAAGATCCAAATGCTGCAGGAGCAGGCAGAGGCAGCTGAGGACAGAGCTGCCAAACTGCAGCAGGAGGTGGAGAAGGAGAAGCGGACAAGAGAGGAGGTAAGCACACCTACAACACACTGACACACACCTGTACAGGTGATGGAGGAGCAGAAAGGAGGTACACACACCTACAGCACACTGACATACACCTGTACAGGTGATGGGGGAGGGTCTGTCGGGTTGTGTCAGATGCCATGAATACCTGAATGTGTTGAAGAGGAATGTGAGGTGTGTTTGCAGGTGAGGATTCTGTCTGCTTTTTAGTATTAGTATGTGAGCTGCACCATGGTGTACTGCAGTATAGTGCAGTGTTTTATCAGTGTGTTAACATCCTGTGTGGTAAACTGCAGCCTGTGATAACACACACATACACACTGTATACCTGAGACAGGTGAACCTGACTTATGGGCTGTCTCATTCCTGCTGTGTGTCTTGCAGGCGGAGGAGAAGGTGATTGTTCTATCTCGCCGTCTGCAGCACAATGATGACGAGCTGGAGGCTGCTCAGGAGAAACTGAGCAGCACCCTCCGTAAACTGGACGAGGTGGAGAAGTGTGCTGACGAGAGCGAGAGGTCAGACTCACCTTAACACACCTGGAGGAGGCAGATATTATTCCTCAAACAAGAACAGGCTGATTTATAATGCTATGTCGGTCTTCCTGTCTCTCTCTCAGAGGTATGAAGGTGATAGAGAACAGAGCTCTGAAGGATGAAGAGAAGATGGATTCCCTGGAGTGTCACCTGAAAGAAGCCAAACACATTGCTGAGGAGGCCGACTGCAAATATGAAGAAGTACATATACAAATGCATAACATTATATTTATATAGTAGGTTATATATATATATATATAAAACTCGTGATTTTTAGGTTGTAGCGGGCTACGCTAGAAAAAAGTCAGAAAAATGTATGAAAATTGTCCATAAAAAGTATTTAAAAAAAACTAAATTTCATTAAGAAAGGCAGCAGAAAAGTCTGATACTGGTATCATATGATACTGACATATGAATCATAGCCATTTTCAAAGGGGTCCCTTAACCTCTGATCTCAAGATATGTGAATGTGTGAGGGTTTTTTTGTCTGAAAAAAAGAAAATGTCCGAAAGAAAGGCAGAAGAAAAATCCGATACTGGTGTCATAGTAAACTTGAAAACCTAATGAATCTATTGGTACCAACCATGTCATACTAGCTTGTCATGAGGGAGGTTAAATAACGCTCCAAAATTACGTTAATACTTCTTATACCCGCTGACACGGGTATACGAATATGTCCTACACTTCACGTTTAACTTCTTTTAACTGCTTCGTGTTTTGCCGACTTCTGATTTCACATGTTGATTGTTAGACAACAAACCCTAACACTGCCACATCTACAGTGATGGTGGTTAAAGTGTACTGTCCCTTTGCATAAATGCACCATGTGTGTACTCTTATTGTATTGTATTAACATCAGCTGTCAGAGAAGATCTATGACATCATGTTGCATCATGTTTGACAGGTGGCTCGTAAACTGCTGATGGCGGAAGGAGAGCTGGAACGAGTTGAAGTCAAAGCTGAGCAGGCAGAGAGGTCTATAATACACACACACACAATATACAGTATAAACATCACACTTAATACCCACATATTATATACACACTTGTGTGTGCATGTCTAACAGCTGCTTACAGCATGAAGCTGCGTCTGCTCTGATATTGCTGACAGACAGGTAGAGAGAGTTTAGAGCAGTATTATAACATTCTAAAATGAGGTCTTATAACGTACTTTAAGTTATGACGTTCTGTAATGAGGCATTATAACATACTATAAAGAGTTATTATAACGTACTATGAGGCATTATAATGTACTATAATGAGGTATAACGTACAATGAGTTATAACGTACTATGAGTTATTATAATGTACTATGAGGCATTATAATGTACTATAATGAGGTATTATAACGTACTATGAGGCATTAAATGTACTATAATGAGGTATTATAATGTACTATAAGAAGGTAAAAAGAACTAAAATTAGGTATTATACTGTACTGATGTATTATACTGTACTATAATGAGGTATTATAAAGAACTAAAATGAGGTATTATACTGTACTCAGGTATTATACTGTACTATAAAGAGGTATTATACTGTACTATAATGAGGTATTATAACGTACTATAATGAGAAATTATAAACGTACTAAAATTTGGTTTTATAGCACGTTATAATAAGGTATTATAACGTAGTACTATAATGAGGTATTATAACAAACTAAAATGTATGGTACTATAACGTACTATGAGGTATTATAATGTACTATGAGAAATTATAATGTACTATGAGAAATTATAACGTACTATAATGAGGTATTATAACGAACTATAATGAGGTTTTATAATGTACTTTGAGGTATAATGTACTATGAGAAATATAACGTACTATAATGAGGTTTTATATTTTACTATGAGGTATCATAACGTACTATAGTGAGTTATTATAATATCTAATAATAATATTAGGGTTAGTAGTAATAGCTCCTCAGCAGAATGTGCATGTGCTGTCACAGCAATGAGCAGACTGATGACCTCAGTGTGATGTCACAGTGCTTCACTAACCGCGCTCTAATCTTACTGCATCCATCTTTCTCTTCCTGTCTGTTTCCATGGAAACATGTCGGTGCTGCTGCATGTCCTGCTGCCTGTCTATCCTCCTACATGTCTAACAGTAAGGTTCGGAGGTTGGAGGAGCAGTTGAGGAGTTTCGACCAATCTCTGAAGAGCCTGCAGGCGTCTGAGGACAAGGTACTGAGGCTCACCTGGCCTCCCACCTACTGTCAATCAAACCAGAGAAGCTCCTCCCCCTGACATCCTGCTGCCTCCTACGACCTCTAACCTTTGACCTTTTGTTGCTGCTTCAGCTCTTCCTCCCGCTGCTGCTCTCTGCATGACTTTTAACCTGATGCAGACACCAAACTACACACAGCACCTGTCCGACATCAAACTACACTCAACACCGGTGCGACACCAAAGTACAAACGACATCGGTCCGACACCAAACTACGCATGACATCGGTCCAGCACCAAACTACGCATGACACCAATTCGACACCAAACTACACTCAATGCTGGTCCAACACCAAACTACGCACGACACCAAACTACGCACAACACCAGTCTGACACCAAACTACGCACAACACCGTTCTGACACCATACTACACACTTCAGAGTTTATGATGGTTCATAACTGGTTTTAACCACAAAAACTACAGCGAGACAAACAGGAGCTGAATTCACTGATCTGAGTCCAGTGAACGAACCACAGCAACTGAGATGAAATTAACTTAAACTCAGTTTTCACTAAATCTGCTTTCTGAAACAGACCCAAATAACACGAAAACACAACACATTACCTGTTTGACACCATCTGTCGTCTGATTTGACCTTTGACCTGCAGTAAGTGTCGAGTGTTGGAGGAGGAGCTGAAAACCATCTTCACTAGTTCAAAGTCTCTGGCGGCCCAGGCTGAGAAGGTAGGAGGAGGTCCTGAAAGAGCTCTGAGTTACTTCACACCAGTTTGAACACCAATGTGATGGTTGAGCATCACTGATGGGTGTGGTCAGACCCAACAGTGTGCCAACCGTAGAAATAAAATGAGTAGAATGGACATTCAGATCGCTATAGCAGGATGATCGGAGCGGCTCGTGACTTTACAGTCCCCCTGACTCGCGTTATTATTATTAAAATGAATTGCCTTTTTGAGGGCCTTAAGGTGCTCGAAAAGTTGTGAAACTTTGCACACTTATCAGACGCAGTGTAAAATTTTGTTATTTTAAGGGTCATGGGTTTGGGTGTTGCAAAATGGCTCGCTAGCACCCCTTACAAAGTTGGAAAAATCAAGCCCCTCCTTCAGGTTTCACCTACATGTATGAAATTTGGTAGGCAGATGTAACATGTGGAGACGCACAAAAAAGCCTTTTGGAGGTATACCTAAAACCCAACAGGAAGGCCTATTGAAGGAGGTTGGGTAACGCTTCATCAATGAGTCAGGGCCTGTTTATCGCTGCTTGCAGCTTTAATTACATTTATAATTTAAGTTAACAGTCATCAGCCTGTTCCTAATAAACTGATCTGGCCTGTTACTGTTACCGAATAGAGCTGGAAAGCATCATAATGTGAACCAGTGGCACCTCCCGTGTTGAAATCAGCTGGACGAGAGCTAGTTAACATTAGCCGTTAGCAGCCGGCACAGTCCTGCACGAAGCTAACAGCTAACGTTAACTAGCTCACGTCTTGCTGACTTAAACACCGATTTGTTGTTGATCATGTAGCATTATCAGGAAAAAATAGGGTGCATCGCCTGAACGCGTCGATAGACGTTTACTGCGTCCCAAACACGTTATCTATCGTCCCCGGGACGACGGGACACCGTTAGTCTCAAGCCCCGACAGTACGTACGGTTCTAAGTTTTCACAATTTTGGCATCGACTTGGTACTGAAGTATCGGTTTTCGTGACATGAGTGCAGACCTGAAGCAGGTGTGATGGAGGAATGACACAATCAGAGGTGTCCTCATACCTGATTGGCTGTTTGTGTGTCAGTACACCTGGTTCTCTGATTGGCTGTCTCTCTCTCTCTCAGTACACTCTGAAGGAAGACAGGTATGAAGAGGAGATCAAGAACCTGAGCAACAAACTCAAGGAGGTGAGACACTGACTTCCTGTTTGTTACATGTGACCTGCTGACTTCCTGTTATTTCTGTTTTTTTGTATACACCTGATCATATTGGTCTAATGCAAAGATCTTTAAGCCGTAATGTTTGTAAGAGAAATTGTTCACTTCCTGTTTGCAGGCTGAGAGCAGAGCTGAGAATGCGGAACGTAAAGTGGCCAAACTGGAGAAAGCAGTCGAGGTTCTGGAAGGTGAGACTGTTTCTTCTTCTTCTATTAGAACAATTGTATCAGGCTTTCCATCGTCATGGAAAACCTGGAAAAGTTATGGAATTAGTACAATTCTTGAAAGTTTTGGAAAAGGCATGGCATTTTGTTGTTTAATGAAATTGACAAATTAATTGTTTTATTGATTTGATCTCTGACTGTTTGTTGTTTATTTGTTTCTGTTTCAGACTCTCTGACTTCGGCTAGAGACGCCAACATGGAGCTTCAGTCGAATCTGGATCAGACCATAGCGGAGCTCAACTCCTGCTGAATCTCCTCCTCCCCCGCTGCTCCTCCCCTCTGCTGCCTGACAGGTGGA
>CAKALG010001812.1:0-12274 GCA_916700815.1 Helicolenus hilgendorfi | reverse complement strand
CCCCCCCCCCCCCCCCCCCCCCCGGGGGCAAGATTTCCACATGGCAGACCCAGTGCCTCACGCTTCGCTATGTATAGCGCCTCTAAAAACCCTGTTGTGGCTTAGTGTGGTAGATTTATAGATGGGGC
The DNA here is from genome assembly GCA_916700815.1 of Helicolenus hilgendorfi. Lineage (NCBI taxonomy): Eukaryota > Metazoa > Chordata > Actinopteri > Perciformes > Sebastidae > Helicolenus > Helicolenus hilgendorfi. The sequence goes on along the minus strand of CAKALG010001812.1, from coordinate 12,146 downwards.
TACATATGATGCTCACTGAGATCACTCCCTCTGGCCCCGTTGATACCATTATCGGTCTTTTGACAACATAATTGTGCACCGTCAGGAATAGAAGGAGGTCACCGCAGGGCAAATGTAAATTGTTATAATCAGTCATTAGAACCAGAGTGGTAATGGACGAGCCCAGGTCTAGAGGACTCTTGTTGTTTGGGATGTGTGCAGAGGTGTGTGTGTGTGTGTCAGAGTAGATAGGGATAGACCAAAAGGTATGAAGCTTCGGTTTCACTGTGGCATTTATTTACCAGCTTTATAGACGTCCAATAAATAGTGACCTTTCAGCATGTGCTCATGAACCTTTCACTCACGACTTCCTCTTGTCCCTCGCTCTTTTCTCTGGTTATGATATCATTAATGTCACTAAACGAGAAAATTGGTAAGTCTTTACAGATATCAGACTTTTTTTGGTTAGTTTTGGTGTAAACTGGCCATCGAAGAACACCTGCCTTCAGCCTCCAGCAAACCATTATGCCCTTGACCCACGCACGTCAGTAAAAATGAACGTCAATATAGTTTTCCGTGCAATTAAACAGTCCCAACGTGTTTGTTATGAGGTGCTGTCTGTGACTCACCAGGTAAAGCAGCCTCACAACAGCTACACGTGTTGACTGACGGAGCTCTGAAAGTCTCTATTATATGTTGTTTTCATAAAATCAGAATGGGTAACATGGGCATGTCCACTGGTGTTGTGGTGATCTTCAAAATATTATATTTTATGAGGTAATGAACCTAGCTCCTGCTTAAAGTGCGGGTCCATTATTATTATTATTTTTAGGTTTTTATATCATTCTTTATATCAATCATGATGACGTTGCTACATATATATACATATATCCTTATCAGTCAGTGCGTATTACCTACAGTGACTTAGATGGCGGTCAGCATGCTCCCAGTTTATAGAAGCAGACAGGAGTACCGGTACGGAAGCTGAGCTGTGTGAATGCCACATTAGTTTGGATCCGAATCGATGCAGCGGTAGACCAGCAACTCCTGCGTTCTGCGAGGTAAAATTACAGTTTTTCTGAATGGAGTCTAGTGGCTTTGAAGACAGCAATATAATGGCTTCAGTTCCCCGTCAGAGAGGGCTGTCTGATGGTGAGGTAAAGCAGTGAAAATATTTTAAATATAGAGTACACTTAAACAGATGGATTTTTTCAGGTTGTTAACAATGGTTTTCTGCCGTCCACAGCTGTTTTACCTCGCCGTCAGACAGCCCGTTCCAACAGTAACTGAAGCCGTTATATCACTCGCTTCAAAGCCACCAGACTCCATTCACTAAAACAGTAATTTTATATACAACTCCACTTCAAAAAATACAAACTAACCCTTTCAGTTATTTCCAAACTCAGCACAGCTAACTTTGACTCAGCTAGTGCTAGCGTTCACATTATTCATAACCGTATTGATTAGCTTACATTGGTGACCTAACAGCTGAGTGGGAACGCAGGTGGACCCATCCTTTAAGTAAATGAGTGAGTACAAGCCAATATTGAGTGTTTCCCTTTTTGGTTCTGTTGGCTAATCAAGTGGTTGAGTGCATTCATATTGTTTTGTAATGTCAGTTGATGAAAAGATTTCTTACAAATGATGCTCTTAATGAACTTTAAAGAGCCCTTGCCCTATTATTATTATTATTATGGCCAGTGGTTTGTAAATAAAATAAAGGCTAGATCTGCTGCTATTCTTCAAACTAGCAAACTTGGTATAGTAGACAGGGGGAATTAACAGTTTGATGTTGCTGCGCGTGGAGCAAACGCACTCCTGAGATAAATCACTACTATTTAAGCTCCATGAAACGTCAGCTGCATGGGAACATGCTGTTCTAATCCAACTGGGATATTGCAGTGCCCAAATCCAAGATGGTGTGAGTGGTGAGGTGTCGACACAGACAGACAGGGAGAGGGGCACACCAGCGGACATACGGGGGTGCAGGCAGTTATAAATGGGATTTTAATCACAGCTTAATGAATCCCTCTGGGGCTGAGGCAACTTCATGTGTTAATAGGATCAAATTTGAAAGTAATTTACAAATACATACTAGTATACTGACTTTAAGACCATTGTCTCTATTAACATGCAGCATTAGAGAAATCAAATAAATCTGTAATCAACTGATTGTAGACGTGTACGGCTCTGGCGTGAGAGTTTAACGGCAGGGTGGCCCGGTGCCAAGTGTACCCCCAAACACCTTCCCGCACGCACGCACAGTTGGACGGCAGATTGTTTTGATGTTTGACAGGTCTCTGTGGAAACTGAGCTTGGCTTTGTACAGCCGTCTGGCCCACTGCTGAGGTTGTGACATCATCTTCTGGATATTCACACCAGTGTCAGCTCCAAGGAAGCAGAAACAGGAGAAGACTTGACCTCCAAGGACAGCTGTGTGCCCAACCACACACACTCTCTAACACACACACATCCTGACTGCTCACTCTGCCTTCAGCCAATCACATGCACCGACTGTTAACATACTGTATGTTGCCTATATTAACTAATGAGCCTTAGTTAATATTGCAGCATACTCCGGATTAGACAGGAACTGATGGCCATTATGATGAATTGCATCAAATGTTTCCGTTTTTAATTCAACATTTTAGAAATAAAGACGCTGAAAAAATAATTTCGGTTGGAACCACTGCTGCTGAGATAATATAAATTGTGCTAAATATTGCAGAAAAAAATACCAGTTTAGATTTCATTACACTCTTACAGGCGTGTAATATCATTTTTGTTCGTTTTCTGAACACATTTTAAGTATAAAATGTCAGTGTTGAAAAATGAATGAACGGAAAATCTTCCAACTCAACCTTTTTAAAAAAATTCTACTGAAAAAAATGGATTCATAAATATTGTAAAACTCAGATTAAAGCCCCTTAAACTTGACCATTTCACTCAATAATGATATTCAGTATAACTGCTCAACAAAGTGACAGACTTTTCTGCAGGTGGAATTACAGTGTCCTCTAGTGGTGATAGAGAGCTCCTAAATATCACCGGTGTACTAGCTCAGTGGTTCCAAAGTATGTTACAACCCTCAGGGTTCCCGTACACCTGAATAGTCATAAAATGTAAAGAATGAAAAATAGAAATTCAATTTCTAAGGTTCAAGAGTAAGGTGTTTTATTATTTCAGTTACAAAAAAACAATAAAAAGGCCGACTTGTGAGGCAAACACAACCTTGTCTCAATACAAACTGTAGCCTTCCAACAAGATGAGACCCTTCAGTCTTTGTATATTTTAACTTAATCTCCATGCAAGAAACATTATATTATAAACAATATAAAAAGTAAAAATGGCACACAAAAAATATAAAATGGTAACCAATGAAGGGTGTAATAAAAAAGATGAGACAAGTCTCTCTAGCTTCAAGTCCAGACAGCATTAAACCTGTATATACTCTATATATATATTCAGTGATTTGTAATGAAGAGTCAGAGTTTACACAATAACTCTATTACTTCACATTCATTTGTGTACCATTATTTTCTTTTGTCTTTCTTCTTCAGCATGTCAACGACAGATGGAGCCTTGCGCTTCACACCTATAGGACGAAAACATAAAGAGAAGTATTAAAAGGGCAGGACTTTCTGTAAACATTAAAAGAGATAAACTTCTCATAAAAAAGTACACGTTTCTTGCAGTACCTTGCTTTTTGCTGGGTGATTTGTCGGATGATTCGGCAGGGTCCCCGGATCTCTTGGCATAAGCTAACTTCATCCTCTGGATGTTCTTCTTGCTGATCACTTCATGCTGTGCGATGGGATGCGGGTAGTCTTTACCCACAATGCATCCTGCTGCCTGCTGGACACTGCGTGGAGCTTTCCAAGGCTCGTAGATATACTGGGCTGGGAACTTCTTTAGAAGAGGAAGGTACTTTCTATAAAGTAGAGCGGAGGCAACATTATTTCATATAGAACACATATCATTTGTGATAACTTGTTAAGTTTATAATCTTACTTGATGTAGTCTCCATTTTTGTCCGTCTTCTTGCCAAATGCGACAGGAGAGTAGACCCTAAAGAACTGGTGGAAGAAGGCGCTTGCCGAGAGCCACTGCCAGTTTCCAGCATTCAGAGCCCAGTCGCCATCCAATAAAAGCTCCTCAAACACCTTCAGGAGCAGTCAGCAAAGTGAGTAATCCACATATTTAGCTCCGATAACACTTTATGACTCACGATGGACAGTTGCGGACTTCTTTCTAACTTCACAACCCCATATTCTTTTTTATTTTCAAACTTGTAGTCTTCAGCTGCAACTGACCCTCCTCAAGGCTTTATACAACTTTTTTTCCCATTCATGCAGTAGTACTCCCCGGGACCTGTAAACACACTTTGATGCGTACGAGCGCCCCTTTAAAGTATGCTGGAAAAACCCCTTTGATAATGATAAAATCCTGTAGATGTGATCCACATTCTTGATTATACCCAACTTACTCTGATGAGTTCAAGTGTTTTATAGTCATTCATATCAGTACTGTATAGTGTGTTGCAGTACCAAACAGTTCTATGTCTAATCAAAAGATATCTATTTAAGGTTAGTCTGGTTGTCCTGGCCTGGATGGGTTATCCTATATCTTAATCTACAGTAGCAACAGAGGCAAGCTCATTTACACACCTTCTGCCCTTCTTCCCAGCTGATCCACAGGTCTCCCCTGGTGAGGAAACAAGCAACAGCATGTCTGGCCAGGTGGTGGATCCAGCCCTCCTGCCTCAGCTGGGTCATGATGGCATCGATGAAGGGGAAACCTGTCCGAGCCTTAACGGGAAAAACAGAACATCCAGGATGATGGGAAATGTTTATGATCTAAGGAAATTAGCAATTCTACTGAATAATCACAAAACTCTTCTTCTAATAGCATCATTTCACTTCCTTTCATTCATTTCCATTTAAAATAATTTTAAAGAACTCAGTACCTCTCTCCATGCAGCCAGATATTCGGGGTTGGTGTCCCAGTCCACCTGGGTACATACAGGGTTGCCCTCCATCTTGTTGAAGTTAGGGATACCCACACTGGCGGTGTAGAAGAACTCTCTCCACAGTAGCTGGCCATGCAGTGAAACTGGAGGATCTGAGTGCTTCTTCTGCAAATGCCACACATACACACACACACACACATCAGTCAGACTGAGTCGAGCTTTAACAGAATTTCAAAGTTGGGACCAATAGCTCTGCCCTTTCCATATAGCATAAATCAACATTTTGCTTATTTTTTTTACTGTTGAAATGTATTAAACATTGAGAGTTAAGTTACAATACCATGCTGAACTGCAAATGGCGACACTCACCCCCTGATAGACGTCAGTCAACTTCCACCAGAAGGTGTGTGCAGACAAGCAGCCAAAAGTGACGTATGGACTGAGGACGGTGGTGCTGGGGCTCAACGAGTTAGGAGACGTCTGCGGCTTCTCAAAACCGCACACCCATCCCTGAAGTAAGAAAAGAGATCATGTAAATCAGACGGAGCCTACTGGTCAAAGACGAGGAATGTTCTATCTCTCACCAAAGCTTTAATAATAAAGAATTCTTTATTGTCGGTCGGGATGCTGGTTTAAAAAAGTTCTCTACCCAATGTGATTTTCCTAGAAGACGTCTAAAGTTATTTTATTTCCACGTGTCTCAGCGGTGAGTTTTAGTGTCAAAAAAAACTTTGCAATATTTTGCATCCTCATCTTGGTGTGAGCTACAGAGCCATTTTAAACTAGATGATTTTATAAGCATGCAGGATTTTAAAAACAGGATTAAGGACCATTTGAACACTGAATGTATTCATCCCATTACTGAATCACGCTAATTCATTGGTTGATGCAATTTTCTGTTTTTGTTTTATGTGAAGTTTCTTATGATGATTTTAACTTTTTGCTGTTTTGCTTTTAAGTTTATTATTTGTGCTTTTAGGTGTGAAACTTTTATGCTGCCGTCTTGGCCAGGACTCGTGTGGAGAGAAAGAATACATGTGTGTGAAATTGAAATACCGTTCTTTTCATATGTTCCTCAAGTCTCCTCAGGGCCTCCTGTTCTCCTCCTGGGAACTTCTCCTCTCCTAGAGCTGCAGTGTCGTGGCCGAGCTCCTCCAGCAAAGGGATCCCATATTTCTTCTCATGGTTGTCTGAACAAGGCGTCTTCACATCTGTGACAGAAGAGATACACTTCAATTAAAGTTTTACACTTGTATGTTAGCTTTTCATATTGGGTTTATTTCCATGAAGGCCTGTTGATAATTCAGTGGCATGATCCAGTGTTGTTCGTATTACCTTTCGTATCTTCCACGGTTGGAGCAGGGATGGGTCTCTTAGGGGGACCGAGAGTCTTCACTATTGCCCGCATTCGGTTATAAGTAAGGGGAGCCTTCCCGTTGTTTTCCTCAATTATCCTATGATGACATGACAGACAATAAAAAACAGTATGATGCAGCAGTTAACAACCCTAAAATCAAATACTTCAGAAGTAGCAATTGCATAGGATTTAAAGGAGCAGTGTGTAACATTTCAGGGGATCTATGAAGTAAGGGAAAATGTACAGTGAGCCGGTCATTATTGTGAAAGAATCCCCGACATGGCGATGCTGCTCGCGTCAGGGTCTCACATCGCCCTGAAGGGGATTCTTTCACAACAATGACCCGCTAGCTGTACATTATCCCGCTTATTACACGGCTACTTACTTAAGAAATCAATATTTTGACACAAAAACGGTCCGCCAGAGTCCGACATCAGAACTGCACCCATGGCAACGGTCTGCTATACATAGCAACGGTCTGTTATACAGAAATTACAGACCGCAGAACACGGCGAATGGCGTTACCACAGTTTTGCATTCGGCGGCTTAGGTTACCGCAGTCTTGGAAAGGGAGAAGTGAGCAGAGGGGTACTCAGCTGGGTGCAATCTGCAACCACACCACTAGATGCCAAAAAAATCCTACACACTGTACCTTTACGTAAAGTAAGGAAACTATATGTACACATGTTCAGCATTACCTGTCTATATCATAAAGAGTGTGCGAGATTTTGTAGATGACTTCTACTCCGTGTTCTTTGGCCAGTGTGGTCACCGTTTTGTCCCGGCTCAGGCTGTAGGGCTCTGTGTCGTACTCATAGGTCAACTTTGTTACTTTCCACTGGTCAAACAGCTTGGGCAACACTTCCTCTGGCTTCCCTCTCACAACAAACAACCTTGAAGGAGTCAAACACACAATATGACAATATAAAAATATGTATATGCGTTTCTAGCTTTCTTAATATTCAATATTTCTAAATATCGTCTACCTGGAGTTGAGCTTCCTGAGGCTGCAGTCCAGGTCTTTGAGGGCTCCGACGAGGAACCTCCAGCAGTTGATGCCCATCCGGGTGTTGTTGTGGAGGTGAGGGTCCAGGATGAACACAGGGTACAGCTCCTTACAGTCCCTCAGAGCAGCCATCAGGGCTGGGTTGTCATGCAACCTGAGTCCCTTGCGGAACCAGTGAATACATGTATGAGCCATGACTGGGAAACCTGTGAACACATCAGTTGCAGACATTTATCCCACTATGAGTCCTGGGCCATGACAGTGTATTAGGGCCACATTGAGGGGAAAGAAAATCTGAGATTTTGAGGATGAAGTCATAACTTTACGAGAAAAAAAGTAATTTCCTCCTCCACAAAAGAGGCAATTTCCCCCAGGTCCATGTGGTTCTTTCTTCGGAATAAACGCAGTTTCTTGCACAATCTTTTCAAGGTGCTGATACTTATGATAATGTGGTGCTGATGTGCCAAAAGTTTAAGTATTTTGTTATTTGTGAAACCTATAATAAAGTATAACTTCACAAGATGCTCCACGTTCCTCATTTTTACAAAGGCAGCACACTGCTCTATTTCCCCTCTAAAATAACACTATAATATTATGACTTTATTCTCATAATAGTATAACTTTATTATCGAGATCTCAGATTTATTTATTTTTCCTCAATGTGGCCCTAATACTCCGTCGTACTGGGCATATTTACACAGGCATTGTATGAAAAAGTTAACTGGGTGGAAACTAGTAGATTTTCAGTGAAGTCTAAAACAAAGTGCTGCATAATCTGCATGTTCAAACAGTGTAACAATACGAGTTTAAATATTTAAAAAGTCCATAAAAAGGTACTATACGTAACAATTCACATGTACAGATTGTAATGTAATTTAAAAAGTGAGACCTTCCACGACTTTCTCGGTTGCCTTTAACAGTCTGTAGTCTGATTTCTATTTAAGGAAATTGTTTAGTTTTCGCATAGAAATTGTTTAGTTTTCACATATTTTACTAATACATTTTCCATAATTTTTTTTTTTTTTAAATGTTTTTCAATAATAATTTCCTGACATTTTTAGGATATTTTTTCACATGTTTCCGAATGTTTTTTTTTTTTCTCGTGCTTTTAGGCTCTTTACAAATATATGTCATTTTGTTTAGTTTTCACATATTTTACAAATATTCTTCAGCCATTTTTATACAAATATTTTACACATTTTTTAGATATTTTCCAATATTTTTTGACATATTTTACTAATACTTTTCTGACATTTTTCAGATAACTTTTCACATATTTCTGAATGTTTTTTCAGGCTTTTAGCCTCTTTACAAATAGATGTTTTTTAAGTTTAGTTTTCACATATTTACAGCAACTGGTGTTATTAATAACAGGGATTCTCTGAAAGTTACATATAGTGCCTTTCAGTTTTCACAGAACTGTTTGTAATGGATAAGCCTGCATTTGCACCTATTTCTAATAGACCCACAAGACAACACAGCTGCAGAAACAATGACCCAATACAACAAACCAACAACAAGATAACAAAACGTCACAGCATCAATGATTTACATGCACAAGTTAAACCCAAATGTAGTAAAACTTTACCTTAATTGTGCCTCTTGATGCGGTTTTATTACCGATAGGTTTTGTTTGATAACCAGCACGTTGAGTTCAGTGTTACAAAACAGGGAAGCTTTTGCTACGTCACCAGCAAAACAAACAGCCAATCAGAGAAGAGCTAGAGCACCACGTGCTGCAGTACCAGCTATGCTGCAAGTTAAAAACATATAAAATAAACATGCTAGAGGGCAGATTGTTGAATGAAGATGTGTCCTGTATGTTGAGTATACATGAGAGAGCAACAACAGCTAGTATGAGAGCAGTATTCACTCTCTAAGTAGACAAACAGCTGCTCACCATCACACTCCTCTGAGGAGTTTTCTATTCAACACACCAGCTTATTGCCTCTGTGTATCCGCCAGCTCATCGTAGCTCGCCGTGATCGTATAGTGGTTAGTACTCTGCGTTGTGGCCGCAGCAACCCCGGTTCGAATCCGGGTCACGGCATTGTGGTACAATGTCACGGCAGATGGGCTGTTCTTTTGTTATTGGTCGTTACTATTACGGAAAAAGCCAGGTTATACTAGTTCTGCAAAAGATCCACGTTTTAACACTAGAATAGTCATATTGTGGTGGTCTCTGTGGTGGAATACATTTAGTACTGGAACCAACTTAACCCACAATTTCGAGGTACTTTCACTTTACTTGAGTATTTCCATTTTATGCAGCTTTATAATCAATTACATCACAGGGATTGTACTTCTTTTTTTTCATTTTGTTTTTACTTTATTTGGTTTTACTCAGACATTTACATAAACATACTTTTTTTTTTATTGTGGTACAATGTCACGGCAGATGGGCTGTTTTTTTATACGACTTATTATTGTTCGTTACTCGTTTTTCAACATTAAAAGAGTCGTATTATGGTTATGGTTACTCAATTACTGGAGCCAACTTAACCTACAAATTCGAGATACTTTCACTTTACTTGAGTATTTCCATTGTATGCAGCTTTATAATCCACTGCATAGAGTAGAATAGAATAGAACGCTTTATTATCATTGTATTAAATACAACGAGATTCACAGTTTGCCACTTCTGGTCAGTGCTTTATAACAAATACTTGACTAAACGAGGCAGATAAAATAACAGGTAAAACACACAGTTATAAAGCAAATGAAACAGGTAAAGTAGATGTAATAAATAAATATAAACAGAGGTATTACACTTGAGGAGTAAAATAGGTAAAATAAATAAAATGTAAACAAAAGTAGTTGCACTTGAGGTATATATTGCATCAAAGGATATATTGCACAGACAAATGTATTTCACGATTCATGATTTTTTTTAATGTAGTTTTTTTGTCTGATGAACTGAAGGACAAGTGTTCCTTTATGGGCGAAGAAATTGATCACACTTCTAAAATAAACGTTTAAAAAACAAAATTGCATCAGCTAGAAAATGCATTGTTTTCTGACTTTTTAGAGATATGTGGTTCTCACAAACATCATTTATGATTTTATAGAATATGATGTATTGCTGTATAGATTAAACTACCCAACAGTAAAAAGTTAGAATCAGCACGACGTTAAACATCTAGCCTAAAGTAAAATGCAACATACATGAATGCACCGGCAATATTAGTCCAAAAAACACTGACAGGGAACATTTTACAGCACAATGAGTACTTTTACTTTCGATACTTTAAGTACATTTTGTTGATAATACTTACATCCTTGTACTTAAGTAGGCCAATAAGGTTTTGAATGCAGGACTTCTACTTGTAGTGGAGTATTTTCAGTGTGGTATTGCTGCCTTTACTACACCTCTAGGTGTTTTGTAGAGACATTTTGTTCAGTTTTTCTCACTTCATAGCCCTTACAGTAAAAGACCACCAGAGGGAGACACAGTCAAGGAAACTGGAGGACTATATTGTTAACAGGTTGGCTCAAACTCATCCAACAAAGACTCTCTCTGCAGTATTCAATGAGGATGTTAAAGGTACTCGTGCCAACAACTGCTCTCAGAAAAAGCTGAGACGATGAAACAGGGGACTTTATTTAACTGTAACCTTTGAGCAAGGCATTTAATCCCCATTGATTTCAACAGATCTCAATGCATTCTGCTGTGTAGGTCTCAGGTGATAGTCTAACAGTAATATCATCTGATGGAAATAATGTTTCTCTTTGTTTTACATGACTACATATCATACCGTAGTGGTGCTGAGTGACTACAGGAGGAAGACAGGTAATCAACCTGTGGAGGAAACGATGTTAAAAAGTAATGCTGCCTTCAAGATCTGTCGGAAATATCGCGATTAAACAACGGAGTGGTAAATGGGGGAAATCTGGCTCGGGCTCGTGACGTTTAAGTCATTAAGCGCATAAACGAATATTTAAGCTGAAGTAGGCGAGATTGGAGCAAATATGATTTAAAAAACTTATTTTTATAAAACGGTCACTATATGCCGACAGTAGTACATGAGACAGGTAATCATGTACCTCCTAATGGCATCTGCAAGATTTCCCAAACCAGAGGAAAACAACCAAGCAGAGCCAAGCTGGAGCCTTGCCGTCTCTGAGCAGCTGTCAATCACTCAATCAAACGGTCAAACTAGGCAGTGCTGATCAAGTATGAATCAATATTCTGTTACTGTAATGCCTATTTCTCACCTGAAACGTTTTAAGAAACATCTTGTAGTGTACTGTTCAGCTGTAAAATTAAAAGGTTTGTGACCTGGCAACCATGTTGAGGAAATACCAAGCACCGCCCACCAGCTGGAGCACAGCCAGTAGGAACGCTCTCGCTCTCTGAAATGACCTGTGATTGGCCAAAGTCAAGGTCTAGATGTTTTGAAGCCTGAAAACAGAGCCATGAGGAGGTGCAGAAGTCTAGTTTTCTCTCAGAACACTTGAATTACAATATGCTGAAAGGTTATAATGGAATTTTTGCCCAATGAAGTCAAAAATGTTTCCCTATTACTGAGGCTTTAAGGTGATGCATTTAATGGTTATAGTTATGTATATGACATTACATGTAATATTGTTGTGCATTCTTAGCAGCATATATGTCTAATTTTAGACCCGTTATAAAATGTTGAATGTCAGTTCATCAACTTCTGCAGCAGCATGTTTGACCCCCCACATCCCTACTGTGTTATTATTCCCAACCATGTGGCTGCAGTCACGACCAACACCAGCCTATCGGAATGTCGTCTCCATCGTTAACTCTGTGAAGCATCACCTCAGTCATCGCTCCGGTTGGATGACCGACCCGCCACTCACCAGCCTCA
>CAKALG010001810.1:0-12539 GCA_916700815.1 Helicolenus hilgendorfi | reverse complement strand
TTCAAGGGCACATCGACCTTGACCCAGTTGCTGAGGGAGAGGGGAGCCACAAATGCCCGCTTTCCACCACCCACCCCAACACTCCACCTCCACCAACCCGGATTCACCAGCTGTTGTATGAGATACGAATACATCACCTACCGTTCCGGGACTTGTTTACAGACCTGAGGGCTATTATTACAATGGACCACATGTAGAACAAGTATGGTAATGTCTATGATTGTTGCCGCTCAGTTCAGAACAAAGAAACTCCTCAAAAGATGATGAAACCAGACTTGCACAATGTCAAACAAAAAAAGCGTCTAAAACACAGAGGAAGATTTTTTTTGTAGCAGTGTTGAGTGTGTCAACAAAGACCACGATGAAATTAATATGGAATTAAAAAAAAAAAAATTGTCAACGTTTAAAAATGTTACAATGTAAAAGACAAAATGTAAAAGACAAATGAAGAAATTACTGTTTTAATGCAAACGTCATATTCAACGAGCTGACCTGATGTGCTAATAAGCAGCATCTCTTATCGGTAATGTCTGGTAACGATACCTGTTCTTGGAAGAAAAATGTAACCGAACAACATGCATCTACAGTTCCTCTAAAAATATGACAAGAAGAGACAAAAAAAGAGTAAGGAAGAAACCTGAAAACAGGCAGGCCTCTATGCTAACATTTATTTAAAAATTAAGCTAACGTAGGCTAACTATCCAGCGTTTTAGCTACTCGTCTCGAGCTAAGACGGTGAACAGTATTTTAGTGAATATTAAACAGTGTGATAGACAAGAACAAGTGGGCAACCTCCGGTTCTGAAAAGTGAAGCCAATGCTGAAGTGCCTTAAACCTGCATTCTTTCAAATAGCCAGCAGGGGGCGACTCCTCTGGTTGCAAAAAGAAGTCAGATTGTATAGAAGTAAAATGACCCTACTGCTCAATTGATTTATTACCTCAGTAAACATTGTAAACATGAGTTTATGGTCTCAATTGCTAGTTTCAAGTCTTCTTCAATACAGCATGATGTTCATTTAGTAAATTATGGTCCCACTTAGAGTCAAACAGACCATAAAGCAGGGTATGTTTTAGGGCGTGGCTAACTTTTGATTGACAGGTCGCTACCACGTCATTGTCCCGTCTGGATGTTGTCCGTGTTTTCCTCTTAGAACTTTAACCCTTTCACTTCTGGTTGCAAAAAACCAAGATGGCGACAGCCAAACTTAAGGCTTCAAAATGTCAGTCCACAAACCAACGGGTGACGTCACAGTGACCACGTCCTCCTCTTATATGCAGTCTATGACGAGAACAACACCTGTAACCACGGTAACTTCACACATCTAAGATGCGACAAGTCTCCGAATTTTTAGTAGAAACAAAAATACAAAACATAAATAAAAAACAATAAAAACTTAAATGTGTTGTTGACTAAAATTAGACTAAAATTAAATTATCAAATGACTAAAATGTGACTAAAAATAATATACATTTTCATCAATATCAGGTGTCAATATGAACACTGAACCATTAAAAGCAGATATAGCCAAATAGGTTAAAACTTGAAATCTAACATCATTACAGCCCAGCAAAAATAGACACTACATGTTAAGCTCAGAAGTACATGGTTTAGATAGAAATGAAAGAGCAAGATGAGTGTATACCACAGTTTTATGTATCTCGGTGAGTGAACTGGATCAAAATACCTCGTTGGTATTTGATAAGGGTAATGGTGGTGCGCTCTGTGCTTCAAGAATACTGTGATAGAAATAAAAATCTTTTAATCTCCCTCTCTATTGCTTTCTGATGCCGCTTCCGTCTTTCATGGCCTCTCTCTCTCCCTCCTCCTGCGCCTCGCTCTCTTCATCTCCATGTAATTCATCCCTCCTCTCCCTCTGCTCACCCTATAATCAAGTCTTTTTCATGTTGTTTTGCAAAGTACCATGTGAATCCGTCCCGCGCTCCTCTTCCGCCTCGCTCTTCGTTCACCTTCTCGCCTCCTTTTCATTCACTTCTCTGCCTCTATATTTCCAATGTCAAGACTTGAGGAAATGTGTCGCCGTCAAGAAGGCACTGCTATTCATGGTCGATGCGCGGGGATTTATGTATTGGCCAGTACCGAGTGCCAATTTAATACATTACTTTGTACACTCAGGCCATTACTTTGGGGTCACAGGACAAAAGTGGTTGCGACAGACTCCATTTTTCTTCATTACAGGGATCTGACATCTTTCTGTGTATGAAAGAGGCAGGGAATCAGCCGGTGCTTTGATTTATGCCATGTTATCAGTGCCTCTTGGATTCGCACTGTAGCTTTGATGTAATTTTCCAGTGCCAACACTCTGTTTTATCCATGAATAGAACTCATATCCAGATTGTGCATCCCCAGTGCCAGCAGTGTAAGTTTATTACAACACTGATCCAACTGCCAGGGAGGTAAGTGAATACTTAGAGGTTGGGCTTCTCATTTTAAAATGAATGGATTCCAAACATTTGGATGTTGATTTAAAGAATATATGCCAGACAAAGACAACAATTCAACTTTCATGGCGACAGAGCTGCAAATATTTCCGGTGTTATAGTGCGGGAAAGTCGGACAGATTGGGGCTGTAAAGGGTATGAAATTTGCCAAACGCCTATGACATTTCTTCTTGATAAGAAAAATAAACCCCAGACAAGTGGGTGGAAAGGTGGGAGAGAAAGCGAGGAGGGGAAATGCGTCAGAGTTTGTCAGCTCAGTTTGAAGTCAGACGGCCAGATGGACGGACGTTGGAGGAACAAACGGATCATCGTGATTGAGATAACGGTGGCATCGATGAGACATCATGTCATGACTCACTGACATTGTCCCACGCAGACAGTCAGTAACTCAAAGTTAGATTTGACACACATTTTTACTCATCAATTATTTTGAGCTTGACAGTTTGAGCTTGACATTGGAAACTGCAATTGACGAAACAATCTCAACTCAGTCTTGGACCGTATGACGCCGTCCTCATCAGCTGGCTCAGTTTGCTCAGCTGCAGTGGAAGTGTAGGTGTTTGAACTTTCTGTGATTCTGAACAGCCCCCTCATTCTTTTTAATGTGACCATTGGATTGAAGCAGCAATGGTACAAACGCACACGGCTCCAGCAAAACTCACAGCGTCGTCTGGTAAAAAAAAAAAAAGAATTGAAGCTGGTTCAACTTTTGTTGAACAATGGAACATTATCTGGGAAGGTGCTGCGTTCGCCAATCAACTTCAGCCAAGGTGCTTGTTGGATGGAGGTGTGAAAGTAGGCTGTGTTTGAACTTCTCTCTCAAGCTCTATTTTTTCATTCTCACAAAATGACTTCCTTCCCTTTTTGTGTTTACAACCAAGTGCAACATAATGAATGCCTTTCTGAAAAGTGTGTGCCATTATCCCCATTTGACTGAGTGTTGGGTATCGCCCCTCTCTATTACAGCGGGATTCTTACTGACCATTCGGAGCAGCTATAAACACGTTTGCCTTAGAGTATGTTTGGATTACAAACTAGTATCCAAACCAGCATTCCCCAGCTTTTAGAATTGCACATTTGGTCCAGTGGGAAACCTCTGGGTCTGAAAAGTGAAGCCAATGTGGAAGTGCCTTAAACTTGCATTCTTTCTAATAGCCAGCAGGGGGCAACTCCTCTGGTTGGGTATGCTTTAGGGCGTGGCTACCTTGTGATTGACAGGTTGCTACGACAGCGTTATCCGGTCTGAGTGTTGTCCGTGTTTTCCTCTTAGAACTTTAACCCTTTCACAGTGTGTTTCCAGTTCATGACAGTTAATTGTAACATTTTGGTCACGGTCACTACTGGTTGCAAAAATCAAAGATGCCGACAGCCAAAAATGCCGAACTCAAGACTCCACCCTCTCGTGTCGCTTCAGGTTTCAAAAAAACTAAATGGCAATGGCGAAATGGCCAAAATGCCAAACTTGAGGTTTCAAAACGGCAGTCCACAAACCAACGTGTGACGTCACGGTGACTACGTCCCCTTATACAGTGTACAGTATGATTTGGTCTGATCAGCAACCAAAAAACTTTATGCAATGATATGAAGAAAACATGCAAATCTTTGTATCTGTGAAGTTGCAAATGCTTGGTATTAAGAGACAAGAAGTGTTTATTAAATAAAAAAAAAATTAAAACAGAAACAAGATTAAAAACTGATTGATAAACTGCTTTATCACTAGTCTTGTTACAACATGTTTGCCTTCTCAACCAGTTTGCGTTTGATGGAACTTTCTATCTAATGTGAATCTTTGCCTCCCATAAGGCCCCTGTGGAGCCCCAGAGGCAAGATAAGGTGTACATCCTGTCTTGACAGTAATTTGAGTTTAAGCCCGAGATTCATACCATATATCAGTCTGTCACACTCCCGTCCTTCCTGCCACTCACCGCTGCACTATCTAATATAGCAGCAATGCCACAGAATTAATCTTTAAAAAGATTTCTGATGTGGCATCCCTGACAGATTCGGAGAAGAGCCTGTGGAGAGAGAACTGTCACCAATGCTGCAAACACACACTCGCATATTCGCATCGACTCTCGCTCTCTCTCACACACACACACACACACACACACACACACCGAGACAGCTAACTGTCAGTAGTCCACTGTGTCATATAAAAGATGCAGACACCCTCCGCACGTCAGATGACACACAGATACAGACATATATTGTACACACATACACCGCAGCTCAGCTGTCAGTCATTTACTGAAGGGGCGGGCTGCTGCGTGGGAGGGTTATCCCGTGTGCTTTTTTGCATACTGTATGTGCCAAAGTGTGTGTCTGTTTGCTCTGCCGGTAGTTGGAGAACCTGTCATTCATTTTATCAGTCAGAGGAAAACATGAGGGACACACAAAATCCAAACAGTCTCAAAAACAGTGCCATTTTGAATCTCATATCTGTCCAGGCGTCTAATTTCAGTCCGCAAACACACAATCGAGACAGAGAAAGAGAGAGAGAGAGGAATAACTGCAGGGAAAAAGACAGAATGAGAGATAAAAAAAAATGAAAGATGGAGGGAAGAGATAAGAAAGAGAAACTAAAGAAGACTGAAAGATTGGGGGTAGAGAAGGCAGGCATCAGGGGCGGACAGAGAGACAGAGAGGCTTAGACTGGCGAAGGTATGATGGGAGCTATAAAAGATGACGTGTTATGGGATGAAACCACATGCGAATCGGTGTCGCTTTCAAGAGAGACGAGAGGGGACAAGGGAAGAAGAAGAAGTACAAACAGAGAAAGTTAGAGCAACAAAACCTCTAGGGAAGATCGCTTATCTGACAGAGAAAAATAATACGTCTCTCTCATATCAAGTTCATATCAACATCAATAGCTGCTGTTGTCAGTGAAGGGTGAGCTTTTTACTGCAGGATAAATTGTCGGAGAAATATGACAGTAAATCAAATCGCAAACCACCCAATTCATCTTTCGAGGAAAGTAAAAAAAACAGATTGCCGGGGCTAGTTTGAATGCTAATAGTCACTTAATATTACCCCTCCCAGTATTCATTGTGCACCGCCGATTGAGACAATGAATCAGAGGATCCCACACATTTAATCATGACGTTGTAGTTAAAACATCCACCCTGATTCACTGAGTAAATGCATCAACCCTGACTGTGGTTGATCAATGGACGCATTTGTAGAAATCGTGGCATGAAATTGCCTTCTTTCATCAACACGTCTCTAGTGGGACATTCCTACCAGCCAATTTGATCATTTGGAGCCCTGAGCTATTATTGCTGGTGATTTCATTTGATTATTCATTGTTACTGTATAGTTCCATGCACGACGACAAGAGTTGGTTTTTACTTGTTAAAATAGAGCCAGCTGATTAAACACAGATTGGCTGTACGCCGCAGTAGATAATGAATGTGATTGACTCGCCTGCTGCAGTCAAACTTGTTCCAGGGTTTGGCTGTTTGCTGGTGATTTCAAGCCTTGATTATAATGGATTTAGCCTTGCTGTGTAAGCAGTAATGCTTGTTGTTATATTGTACATGCTAGAGAAAACTGCTAAACTGCCTTTTACTTAAAGAACTCCTTAACTATACTGCTCTTAAAGGTTTTGTCAAATGAGCTTCTTCAGAACTGAGAAAAGCCTGAGGAACGTCTTTTAATTGAAACAATAAAGGAACCTTTCAGTGTATTCATCCCGTTCTCATTCTCAGGGCGTCAAATACCGAGGCTTTGTCATGGCCTTCGGCGTTAGATACCGCCACGCAAGGCACCCTTTAGCACCCGTATGAGACACACCAGGCTTCCATTAACTGCAATGTAAACCCATATGCATGCAACAGTAAAAGCTCAGAGAAAGTGCACTGAGAGTGGCTTTGGTTTTAAGAGCGAAAAGACACACTAAGGGCGAGCGGGAGTGGCGGTGGATGGGTCCAACAAACACAAGGCTTTCATCCAGGAGACTGCTGTTTTTGGCTTGTGTGTTAAGTTTCACTTTCACATTACAATCAGCTGTTAGTGTGTGTCCCGTGTTAATAACTATTATATTATATAACTATTATATAACTAAAAACAACAAAAATAAGACCGTAGTTGTAATAAACCAGAATTATCCTTTTACAAATAAGCTTCATAACTTGATCTTGTGAAACATTTTTATATCCTTCATTAAAGCTGCATTAATTAACGTTTTGGGAAGCTCGGTAATCTGTAAACACTTTATTGACATATTATCACCTTATGAAGTTAAAATGGCGAACGGAAGACACAGAGCAACATTGGCATTTATTTGGAGCTGTGTTTCTGGTCAACCAACAACTGTAAGTCCAATATTCACTCTCTTATTAGCTCCGTTTTGGTCTCCACCAACTCGTGATAGAAATATTGGACTCTTTAGTGACTGCAGAGTTGGGTGATAATTCTGTGATCATCATTATGAGCGACCCTTTTCACATAACACGCAGTCTTTTGATCCATTGTTGATATAAAATATTGATTACAGCAGCTTTAAAATGCAGCAGCTGATTCTGTTTTACATTCCTTTTTCAATGTACATCTGACTTATTGCTTATGGCGTGGCTAGTGTTTTTTTTCAAAAAACCCAATTACCCCATTGAAAGCTTGAATTAGCAACCCCCCCATTCCTTTATGCAATTATGGATCCCACCTGGTGTACGGGTATAGCACTATAATTGGCCCCACCAATCTGAAAGATTGAAGGGGGTTAAAATGGTTATGTTGAGGCATTTGCTTAGAGATGGTAATGGGTTTAGGGTGGTTAAGGTCAGGGTTAGGATCTGGAAAAGACGTCATCACTAACCACCACCCCCACCCTTCAGCACATACACACACAAACAATTCCCCAACAACCCCAACCAATCTGATAGGAGAGAAGTGCTTTAGGCATTATGGGTTAAGGCCTCATCTAACACCCATGGGAAATCACAGCAAAACAACGTAGGGAGATGCACCGTGACTGATGATATTGGTGTGAAATAACACAGACAGAGTGACATAGCGAGAGACAGCAGAGAGAGAGAGAAAATGATAGAAAAGGGGATAGAGCCAGATAGAGATGGAGGTTCAGTTAAATAGAGTGAAAAATTGACTTCAGAGAGAATAAAGCTAATATCGCACACTCTCTGATTTTCTGCCCTTTAGTTTGATGATCCACTGGACCGACTGACTATCTGACTGGCTGTCAGAATGTCAAACTGACTGTTTTATTTACCGTCTGCTTCACTACATGACTGCTGGAGCTTGTATTGTATGTTCGGAGCATGTATAAAGGTGTTAGATTATGTGCGAGTCTGTGCGTGTTGTAAGCCGTGTGTGTTTGTGTCCAGGGAGCAGATGCTGAAGCACTCGTGGGGAAAAACTGACACTCCCTCCCTTATACCCTCTGTCCATTCATCCAGAATATAATGTGGGTCTGGAGAGTAAAAAACACAATTATCTAGAACGTTGTTACTTAAGGCCTGTATTCTTTTATTGACACATTTGGTAATATCCTGTCCAGACAGCGTGAACTGTGGACTGCAACATTTGCATATCCTGAAAAACAGCATTAATAGATGATAAAAAACTAATTTTGTTTACGTCACATCTGCTTTGATCAAAATTGGACACATTGACGCTTAATTATTCATATCCAAGTGCCCCTTTTTCTTATGCTGCCAATGTTTAAAGCTTTATTTATAGTCGGAAACACAATTTTTGGCAAATATTTTAACTCTTAAACTGCTCTCAAATGTAGCTCCAGGTAGCATCAAAAGGGCATCAGGGGAAATACCATTTTCACTGGTCTTTTCCGCCCTCCATCCCTCCATCCATCCATCCCTCTGTCTCTTGGGAGTGGAAGACAAAGGAAAATGGAGAAGTGGGAAATTGAGGGGAAATTGAGAGAGAGAAAGAGAGAGAGAGAGTGGAGAGGGAGGCAGATGAAAAACAGATGTGGTTCATTGAAGCGGCACTAGCCCACAGTCAGAGACAAAGACCTGAGAGCATGAGTGCATGATCCTCAACCTGCACACTGGAAATTATAGACTATGGTGTGTGTGTGTGAGGGAGAGAGAGAGAGAGAGAGAGAGAGAGAGAGGGATAATAGGAGAGAAAGGTGAGACACCCGGAAAGTGGGGAGGAAATATGTGGAGGAAGACTATAGACAAACAGTCAGAAATGGCGCTTAGTGAGGAACTCATACACAACCACACACACACACAGTTAGATATACTAATAAAAGCCTAGTCAATATTTTTTTGTTTAAGGTTGCAAGCCAAACAAGCCCATTCATCACCAGACAGATTAATATCTCAAGATTATTGTAGAGCTATGGCTTCATCATCTGGGTGGGTTCAATGCTGCGATGCTAAATAAATCCCACCATATAAAATCAATACATCAATGCCAGCACACAGCTGCTATTTAATTGTTTTGTATTCCACTGGCGAGTGTGGAATAATTTGTGTAGTTTAGCCTCCAAATTCTTTGTGCAGGTTGTGAACACTAAAACTGTTCATATTTTGATTTTTTTTTCTTATTATTACAAAAGCACTATCTTCAAACACTCCTTCTGACTTTGGAAAAATGGGCTTAATTTTGAATTTTTTTTTAATATAATTTTTTTTCCCCTTTCCATGGCGGTAGAGGTTTGTTGTCGCGGCTCACTGCTGCTGGATGAATAGAAAGGAGATAATACAGTTTGGTATTATTAGTACCAGTCTGGTTCCAGGCTTTATTACAGACCCTGTAACCTCCATGAACTCATGCTCAGGATCCTCACACACAGCTGAATGCAAAGGGAAATCAAAGAAGGGTACCTACCTTACCTCTCTAGGTCTCCTTTGTTGTTAATTGTGGTTTGTTTCCTATTGATGTGGCAAAGTGAAACCATATAGACTACATGACCTCACGTTGGCACAGCTTCAGTACAGGTACAATGGAATTTAAAGCAATAGATATTTTGGGAAATACATTTATTTCTTGCCGAGAGTTAGATGAGATACTAGATATGAAGCTACATCAAAGAAGCAGGTGTGGTTAAGATAAAACGGCTTAGTTGAATACTCGATTCTGATTGGTCAATCACGGCGTACTACAGTCTGTTATTTCTTTATAGCAGATGTTAACTATGTATAACAGACCGTTGCTATGGGCGCAGTTTTGATGTCGGACTCTGGAGGACCATTTTTGTGTCAAATTATTGATTTCTTAAGTAAGTAGCCGTGTAATAAGCGGGATAATGTACAGCGAGCGGGTCATTATTGTTAAAGAAACCCCTTCAGTGCGATGCAAAACTCCTCCGCTTCGCGTCAGATCCACCGCATCGCCCTGTCGAGGTTTATTTCACAACAATGACCGGCTCGCTGTACATTACATGACGTGTTAATTAATGAGATTTTGAGGTGCTTTAGGCAGATTTTGCCCAAATGTCAAATAATTCCTTTAAAGTACACATATTGAATCTGAATAGTTGGATTTGAAGCTGATTAACCATTTCTCCACCATTTTTATCAAAGTGACTAAATTTTACTTTTTCTTGTTGCTATTTCTCTCTCCACCTAAACTTAGTGATTGCTCATATTATCTTGTTATATTTATAATTTTATATAAGCTCTTTTAAAAATGCTCTCTGTGTTCCAACAAAGCTATACATATAAATTGATTAATGCTGACTTGTCTTTTCTCAAGTTGGATGAAGTTGCAGCATATTTTGTTCCCATATTCCGCAAGTGGTTAGCACAACTTACTTAGCAGCAACTAAATACCGGGCCCATTCTTCACGCATAAATGTCCCTTTTCATTGCCTTCACAACGTGAGAGAGAATCAGTAGCGATGCATCCTGCTTGGCCTTGATGACATTTTGCCAAATTCAGCTTTTCATTGATAATTACTTTTTTGTTTATGTGTGCGTGTTTGGTAGGGAGGCTCATTAGAAAAGCACTGATAGAGACTGCACTGAAAATAATTATTGCTTCCCTCCCATCCCCATTTAACAGAGAGGGAGAAAAGAGGTGAAGAAGTATAAAAAGAGAGGCAGAAAGATTTGGAGCAAGGCAGTGACAGTAAGAGACAGAAAGAGAGAGAGTGATGGCAGAGAGAGAAATTTAGAGAGATTTTACTCATTAAAAAGAGGAGCACAACAAGGGGAGATGGCATTAATCAAGCTCTTCGCTAATGAGGCATTTACTCATTACGCTGAAATAGAGAGAGGCCAAGGAAGAAAAGGAGGGGGTAGTAGAAAGAGAGACCGTGGTATGAATTAATAGAGAGGAGAACAGGAAAGAATTAAGTAAGATGAAGAACAATACGAAGGGAGGTGACGGAGTTAAGTATAGATGTGGTGGGAGGAGAAGTGGGACAGGTAAAGATAAAGACGAAGTGGAGTATACAGCATAGAAACAGATGATATTGATGTAAGAACTGAATCCCTTTGGCTCTATTTAAAGATCTGTCATTACTAGAAACTTCACCAGAATAAGTCACATCAAATCCTACTGGTGAAAAAGTGTTTCCCGTTGGGATTATTTACCCCTTCGTTCCACTATATTACAGTTGGCAAACGTAATGAAAATGTACTTTGAGTGGATTTTTGCCTCATTTGGGATATTTTTCAATATTCTGTGATGCTGTGAGAAGAAAACCATCGAGGGCACACTTGCTAAGGGACTAAAGTAACTGAATTTTGATTGATGAATACAGGAAAAACAAAATCTTCAAATATTTTTGATATCTTAGTAAAAAAATAAATAAATGGATCACCACAGAGAAAATTAGCAAATTAAATGAAAGTCATGTTTTGCTTTCAGCATGCTTTTAGGGAGCATTAAGGCTTTTCATTAGACTAATGGCGAAGCAGTGCAAGAGAAAAAACACGTGTGTGTATGTGTAATGCATTTTGTTAGTGTGCGTATTAGTGTGTCAGTGTGGTGGCCATCTGTGGAATGATCTATGTCCACCCTTGCTAAGTGGAGTCGTTAATATTTGCATTATTTAAACCAAGACGACTATGATAACTGATTTATTGTGCATCTTTCGGGCTTTTAGAATTAAAAGGATTTGTAGAGAAGCCAAAGCAGATACCCTACGTTGCAAATGCAGGAGCCGTACTTGGTCTTTCTCTGCTGCTGTAGTGACTGAAACTGTTTGTTTATTTACTGGTTGTCAGTTGTGGCTTTTATTTGCAACTTCTGGCAGTGATGGGCACTGTGGTGGACAAGTCAAAGAGAAGACAAAGGCTGTGTCCAAACTCATTATATAGTGGACTATACAGTGAGTTCGCCATTTTGTAGTGCTGTCCGATTGTATAATGAGAGATATTACATCCTATATAGTGGACTCAAAGTTTCCCACAATGCATCGTGAAAAGTAGTGGACAACGATGCCCACTAACTGAGCACTATATACCATCATGCATTGCGCTGAAGGTAAAATGGCAGACAGACGAGAGGAGAGA
Source organism: Helicolenus hilgendorfi (assembly GCA_916700815.1). Classification (NCBI taxonomy): domain Eukaryota; kingdom Metazoa; phylum Chordata; class Actinopteri; order Perciformes; family Sebastidae; genus Helicolenus; species Helicolenus hilgendorfi. The sequence goes on along the minus strand of CAKALG010001810.1, from coordinate 630 downwards.
GAGGAACGCGATTGAGACGGATCAATGAGTTATTGGCATGAAAATAATGTGTATAATGTGAGCAGAGCAGCGCATCACCACACAAACGGCCACAAAGTACGATGTATTTATTAATTCGGGAAAATACACTTGTTGCATCCACATTCACAACGGCCGTTAATTTTTACCTTTCGCAATAAAAGCCCTAGACATATACGTGGCATATGCTTACCAGGGGGAACTTCAATTCACACAAAAATACATGTCAGTATTTATTATGGATGTTCTACCAGCAGACATTGATCTGGCACATTTTTGTGACAGCAATGATGTAATTAACGACACTTAGAAAATGTCCAGAGAAGTGTCCGATATCTCCATATCTGTAGAACAACAAGCCTAAAGGACTATCCACACCAAGAACAATAACTAAAACGATGACATCCTGCGAACAGTGGCGCCAACTAGCACGCACTGCTCGCGCCAGCTGTCCACTTCTTTCGGGCACCGTCACCAAGAAAAGTTTAAAATTACATTTTATAAAAAACATGCTTATACAAATTAAAATGACCTACATGTATAGCTATTTATATGATGATCACTAGGAGGTGATAAAATAAAATAGTTAACTAATGTATGAACCGTAGCACT
>CAKALG010001809.1:0-14065 GCA_916700815.1 Helicolenus hilgendorfi | reverse complement strand
TGAGCCCAGTAGTCCGACTCCTGTCGCCCAGCACCCGCACCCTGTTCAGTGAGACGGGAGTGTGGGAGAAGAACTATAAAACAGAGACCCGCTGCAAAGTGGAAGAATGGTGGCACCCACGAATTATGGCACAGTGGCGGAAGGATACGCTGGAGGAGGTGAGAAGGCCTTCACAGTTTCCTACAGTCTTTAGTCTGGTGACGTCATGATAATCCAAACAAATCTCTGTCATGATCTGTTTTTTTGGAGAATCCTGGTTATGTGTTGTCTGTGTGTAAACATCATATACTGGTTCAACATATTCTCATACAACGGTTCCTATGATATCTTAAAAAATAGTTATTCCTCATTTTTCATGTGTTTTCCTACGAATGTCCAACAACACTGGCAAATTTCCTCTCGTTACATGCATACAGTCTTTTCAAAATAAACTTCCGTCTTCACAAAAAAACAACTTCCTTAGGTTTAGGCAACAAAACTACTTAGATAGCTTTAGGAAAAGATCACGGTTTAGCTTAAAATAACTCCGGAAGTGGGGTTACTTAAGTACGTAAGTTACGTGAAAAAATAATCAACGTTGATTTCTGGTTTCACACGCGACACGAACGCCGGTCTCCTGGGCGAAAATCTGGTGTTTTTTGACCCACCCATCAACCCCGAACTCCTCCCTACGCGGCGTTCGCTGCTCTTCATATTTCCTTGTTCACGATTACATGAATTACACCCGAATTAATTTCATGGGATATATATATATATAAATTACAGTGCATTACTTTTCGTAGGTATTGCATTTGAATGGTGTATGAGACCAGTTTGACTGGTTTCAGAAACCTGTGTAAGCCCTTATCCCGGTTTTGAGAAACTTTGATACGCTAACTGGAGTACTCTGATAGAAACCAGGATACGGTGGCATCATGGGTCATTCCATACCAACTCACCAAGACCTCCCAGTTGTCATGGCATGTCAGTGCCATGGATTTTCTTGAAAAAAATCTTGTGAAAACTTCTATTGAATTCATGGGACCATGCAAAATCCTTAACTTTAGTTAGGATTTATTTTTAATATAATTAGTTTTGGAAGTTTGAGTATTCTAAGTCTGACCAATTATTTTTCACTGGATTGGGTTAAAATTTGTAATGACCATCAAATAAACCGTAAGGATAACTTGCAAGATGTATTGTACTCCAGAGTAATATAACACATTTTTTTTTTTTTATAAATCTGCAATGAATATTAACACTTCCCCATAAATAAGTTTAAAGAAAATTTAAATAATCCTTCTTGGGAAGATATACAGTGAAATTATCTAAAAAGTGTGTTTTTCAGCTCTGAAGCTACATTTAGCAAGATCTATGGCACTCCATTTTTTATGAAAATAACTTCTAGATGTGATAGAACTATATTAATACTAAGCAGAAGCAACATTTGGTTGCAAGAATGTGAAAACTGGTGGAGATATTTATCTTTGAAAATGACAGATTCTTCATATGGGTAAAAAAAATATTTATTTTTATTAATTTGATAACTGTAAAACATTCAGCAGCAACTATTTAGATGAATAAATGTTGCAAATTATCCTTTTATTAAGTTTCTTGCATGTTTCAACCCAATCCAGTGAAAAATAACCGATTGGTGAGGCTTAGAATACACAAACAAAAAGTCATAACTTAAAAAGTATTTGGAGTAGAGCTACAGATATTTGCAAGATTAGAATTTTAAGTTTTCACATAATATTTTTCGAGAAAATGCAAGACATGAACTGGTAGGCTTTGGTGAGTTGGTGTGGAATGACGCGCATATAAACACCTGATCCAGAGTCATGATCAAGTTATGTTATCTCAAGTTATGGAGTTATTAGTCAGTAAAAGAAAAAACGACTTCTCGTATGGTCTATCAAATGTCAGAGAAAGTGAAAAATGCACATCAAAAACTTCCAAAACTCAAAATTAAGTCTTCAAATGTCTTATTTTAAACCAAATGATATTCAGTTTACAATGATATTAAACAGGGAAAAGCAGCAAATCCTCATATTTGAGCAGCTGGAGCCACCAAATGTTTAGCATTTCTGCCAAAAGAATGACTTGAGAGATTATTAGATTATGAAAATAGTTGCAGAATAATTTTCTGTTGATCCACATGCATCCAGGGACCAAATCATCCTCAACTGTTCGGTACAGAAACGAGTGGCTGACATGTAAAGGAATCAAGACACACCTGCACGCAGACGATCAGAAACCTGGAAACTGTTATGATCGTGTATACAGGGATATGAATAACCAGGTTTCTCATGTTCAGTGTGAACATCACCGCCCCAAATATGATTAATACCTAGGGCTTTGTGTTGGCAAGAATCTGGTGATATGATACGCATCATGATACAAGGGAAAAATTGTGATATATTGTGATACTGTAAGCAAGGCAATATATTGAGATTTTTTTAATCTAATTTTAGGGAAACTGTCATAGTATAAAGAATGCACCATATGCATAAAATCAGAGTCCACTTTTTTATGCAATTAGAGCAGAGGGATCGGCATTTATCACAGTCCCTGTAACATCCAACATCACAGCAGTGCTTTTTGTGCCCTCTGAGCGAAGGAATTAACCTGTATCTGTATAAAATAAAAATAAAGGTGCTTGCAGCATTCTTTATGTAAACAAATTAAGTAAATAAAAAACAGACAGTGTTACATACTTACTGTATACTGTATATACTGACTATATATTTTTTAAACTGTTAATTAAAAATAGATAATGTTGTTTGAGAATCGATACATTATCACAAGACAAAAGATTGCGATACTCAAGTGCATCGATATGTTCTTACACCCCTATTAAAACCAGGTTCCTAATGTGCCAGCCCTCATTCCCAGGGCGTCACATACCATTAACTACAGTGTAAACCCATCCACGGCAACAGTAAACGCTCAGAGAAAGTCCTGTGGTGACATATTTTAAAGAGTGAAAGAGACACACCGGGAGGTGGATGGGTCCAACAAAGACGGGGCTTTCATCCAGGAGACCACTGTTCGTATCCCGTGCGTTTCACTTTCACGTTACAATCAGCTGTTCGTTCATATCCCGTGTTCACAACGTCACAACGTCCTCAACTCAGTGGTTTTGTTGCCTAAACCTAAGCAAGTGTTTTGGTTTAATTCACAACATTAAGCACGTGTTTACTACTGCAACTGAAAAGTGACGCTGAAGGTTCTGACAAAGCATCAGTATACGATGTGTTGGGATGAGAACATGTTGAATGTGCATGTAAATGTACTCTGAGTCTTGTGTACTCGTACTGTATAAACAGCCGTCAGTACCGTTGAATGAGTGAAAATACATATCTAAAAATCTGTATATGTATACATTGGAAACACCATTAGCCTTTTCTTTAAGATTAATTCATTAATGGGTCATTAATGCTCCTTCCACATGATTCCCAGCTATTACTGGCGCTGGCTCTTACAGCTCATCTCAGTCCCGGAGCTCCGGCTGATTATATATCCTAATGGTCCGACCGTGCGGCGGTCTGGGACAGGCTGACAGTGATTAAGTGCATTCCTGACAGCCCTGCTCCCTAATTAATTTATTGAAAAATTCATGACTCAGGTTTCCTGTAATCATGTATAGCTGGGTGTATCCAGTACTTAGTGTGTTGCCGTGGTAACAGTGTTGTGACTGTAAACCATCCATAATCAGCGCTGCCGTGTTCTGACACTATAATCAGTCGCTGGTATAGAGCCTCGTACAGTACAGTAACATACTCCCGCTCTGTATGTGAGGAGTTATTAGTCCTGTCCCGACCTCGTCACGTTAACGCAGCGTCTTTTATACGAGATTCATTCAAAAACCAGACTGATGATGGAGAAAAGAAACCCTGCACTGTTATTGTAGTCCTTCAGGATTAAAATCAAAGTTTCACACATCCCGTGAGATTTTCTCACAGCTCTGTCCATTATTTTGTTTTCCCAGAGTTCCAACAGGAAGAAGTTTTATGTCCTCTCCATGTTTCCGTACCCGTCGGGGCGACTGCACATGGGCCACGTGCGAGTGTATACCATCAGTGACACCATCGGCCACTTCCAGAGAATGAGAGGCCATCAGGTAGGTCTGCTTTCAGTAAATGTGTTTTTATCGTGTTTATTTTTACTTCAGTGCTGAGAAAGGAAAGTACACGAGTCAGTACACAAGGCCTTTTTGATGGAAGACATTTTGACATGTCACAGTAGGAAAAGCATCGGTGTAAATGATAAAATGATTGATGGCTGAATTCCATTTAGCTGCTTCAGTTTCAGGGTCCTGGTATTGTGCATGCTGCTGGCTCACTGTCACACTGTCATGGCTTATTGGGCAGCCGATTAGACTGTTGTCCGGCTATTTAATAGCCATTATCGGTTGCTAAAAGCACCATAGATGTAGGTCAATAGGGGCCTACTAAACCTACTAGAAGGTTTTATCATATATTCACAAGTATAAAAGAACACAACAGCGCCCTCTAGCGCCCTCTAATTATGGCATGAGCAGAAGCGGAAGTAAGGCGCTGTAGTATAGACAGCATGAAACTCCATAAGGTGTGGAGGTTGGGGACGATGGATAGACAAAACAGACCATAGTGTATCGTGACTGAGACAAGGCCAAGACTTTGAGGGATTGAGACCAAATCAAGACAAAGACCAAGGCCAAGGCAGGGCAAGACCCACACTGCCTGACACATGATAAAGTGTGGATCATGCAAACCACTGAGGCACTCCTCAACTTGATCTGAAAGATCCACATTCACATTGACATAAAAACACAGACAACAACTACTAACTATTAAATCAGACAATGCATAGGCAATTTAGTGTTATCCCCGGAGTCTTGACCTGTGTTGAAATAAAATCCCTAGTCCTCTTTGTCTGAGACCGAGACAAGACCGAGTAAAAATGTGGTCGATTCCGAGACCGAGACCTTCAAAAAGTGGTCTCAAGTACTACAACACTGCTTCATAGGTTCCCTACCAGAATATGTCCTTTCCTAAAACTAGAAAGAAAACAAAATGTCGAATGTATGATAATGCTGTAATATAACATGAAAAATCAAGGGGCTGGTAAAGTGAATGCAAAGATCTTCTGGAGCAATCAGATGCTAAAAATGGAGCTTGCATCTTATTTGGCTGTAAGAAACTCACAGATATAACGGATCAACAGATTAAATTTTCCTTTCATTGTCTGTGGAGCTTTTTAACCAGTTATATCACAAGTTTAAGAGTTATATTTCAAGTTTTTAAATTAAGCAAAGAGTTGTGTCTAGTCACAAATATATAACTTCTCACAATAGGTGCCTACCTTTTTAAGAAGAAGCCAATTATGACTCAAAGCTTTTATCTTTTAAGTTTTGCCTGGGTTTGCTTTGTTGTTCGTTATCTTCCCGTCACCGCAAGTCCTTTTCTGTGGCTCCTCGTTTTCATTCAGACATCCAGTATAATGCACTGACTCAGAGGCACTTTGAGGAGCATATTTAATCGTAGCAAACTGCCATAATTGTGAGACATCTGCTTTCCTGTCTGGGTTTAAATGATTTGAAAATGATTAGATTTTGTCTGTTCCCATGATATTACTGGTGAACAACCATTCTGTACAGGAACAGTTAGTGTTTCATTAAGAGATGATGGAGATCTCTAACGTTATACAATATTGACTATCTGGTATCTGATACTCACGCCGAAGGACTTTTTGCTGCACAATCTGATGTGTTTATTCCTGCTGTACATCACTCAATGTATACAACATTTTATGAAGAATATCAACCCGCGATTCCGACTTTGCTGTCTTTCAGAGGCTGGAGCAGGTTCAGTTTTAGAGCTGGAGTGAAAGTACAGACATCATATGAAATTAGAAAACCTAAGGATGAATGATGTCTTGCTAGTTTGTCGGGAAGGAGGTTCTCTAACGCTCCAAAGTTAGGCAACATTTTGGTGAGGAAAAACTGGCATGGCCATGTTCACATGGGTCTCTTGACCGCTCACCTCAAGATATGTGACTGAAAATGGGTTCTACCCACGAGTCTCCCCATTACATACGTGCCCACTTTATGATAATCACATACAGTTTGGGGCAAAAACCATGTCGTTTTTTGCATGCAGTATAAATGCGTTATTTCCGCCTATTCTAAAATATTGTATTTGAATATTTCTGCATACTGGGGTCCCTAAACGGTCTTGGAATTACATAAACTGGGTATTACTGTATAGGTGAGACTCTTGTGGATCCAATGAGCCCAATTGTATTCATGTGTGATGATGTTAGTCCCCATAGTAGCCATTTCCTTGTAGTGAGACCATTTTCGGAAACTTGACCTCACTGTGTAAAATGACCTGTGGTGACCTCTAGGATAATCACAGCCTCATAAAACTTTACAGCCACAAACTAGAGACCTAGAGCATTCAGAGGAATGATGGCTTTCCTAGCTAGATTGACAATAAGGGGGTTTCTGAGCAGTTTCCAGAATAGAAGTGCTCGCCATCCAATTGCCGAAAAATGCTGTTCTTGTAGGAATCTTAAAATGTCAAAAGTTTGACACCAAATCACAGCATGGCTTTTTCTATGGTGTTCCTCAAGGTCTTGGTGCCTTAATGTGGTATTTTGGAGGGATTATTGATCATTTTTATCAATTTCCGAAAGGTAAAAAATGGTTAAATTTAACACAAAGTCTGGGTCACAAATTGTATCAACCCAAAAATGTATGCAACAACTTATGAGACATAATAGAGCATGAGAATGGTTATCATATACTTCGATCATAATGTTCTAAACCCTTATACACAGACAGAAACGGGTCTATTGTGGATCTCAGAGGGTTAATATGAGCTCTGTTTACACTGCTAATGCCTCTGTTTACACTCGCACTGAACTGTGAAGCTGTATACCTCCTTACTCATATTAATGCTATAGGTAGTATACCATATTATGTACACTGTTCAAGCAGAACATAAGTCCCATTAGCAGCATAACAATATCTCTTGGCTCCACTATCTTCAAATTACATGACCAAAGTTTACACTGTCCTTGGATCGTGTAATTCGATTCTCTGTGCTTGATTGTTACTGTATTGTATAGATTCCTGCCAATACAGTGCACATTTGCACCTTGTGTACTTTGCTTGAATTACTTGATTATTTACTTTTTGGCTCATTTTTCAGAATTGTTTTTATAAAGCTTGCTATTTGTCCTCTTATGAGCATGTTTTTCTGCTATTATGAGCTAATTATTTAATGGGTCATCATTTTACAATATGTTGTCAGTCTAATAAATAGACTTTATCAGTCGTTATAAGCACCATAGATGTGGGTCTATAGGGGCCTACTACACCCACTGGTAGGTTTTATCATCCATTCACATGGTAGATCACAGAAAGAAGGTATAAAAGAACACAACAGTGACCTCTAGTAGTAATTATGACAGGAGCAGAAGTGGAAGTCAGGCGCTGTAGTATAGACAGTGTAAAACACAAAACAAACGGTTTTCACACAGGAGACCAGAGTTCGCATCCCATGTGAAACCATCAATGTGTAGCTGTCTTTGTGTTCGTAGTTATTTTAACCCGAAACACGATGTTTTTCCCTAAACTTAACTGTTTGTTTTTTTGCCTAAACCTAAGGAAGTTGTAGTTTTGTTGCCTAAACATAAAGAAACCTTTTTGCTTGTGTTTAAAACGTGACGTTTCATTTAGTTTCACAACGTGTTGGAACGTGTTCCTTTTAAGTTTCGCTTAGTAGGTGTAGTAGGCCCCTAATGGTCAGCAATGGTGCCTATAGCCACTGACAGCGGCTATCTAATGGCCTGATAACAGTCAAATCGGGTGGTTTTTGGGTATTTTTACTCAAACTGAATGATTGATCCTCTGTGAGCTAAGACATATTCATGACACTTTATTTAACTTTTTCAAAATAAACTCATAAATACAGAGCTACGAAGTCAGCTTAAAAGTGAGTTGTAGTTCTTGTAAATTGACAATTTAAACCTGCTGCGATAGCGTTTAGGTAAAGGTAAAATCCATACTCGACTGTGTTTCAAATCAAAGCGTTGCAGTCGATATTCAGCGCTCTGTTTGAGTCCAGTAAACGGCTGCTGTTGATGAAGCTGTTTCTGTCAGACGGATCTTGTTGCTGCAGTCACACAAACCTTCTGACATGACGGTGACAACCTCAGTTCTGTGGTTAGTTCTTGTCCTCACACCATCCATCCCTATCCTTACCCTGACGAGAAGCTTGCGTATGACAAACCTTTTCTTTTCCTGGTGGATTTTCCCTCCTGCTTCCGTCTGGTCTCTCCCCGAACAGAGACAAGGTTTCACATGACTGGCAACTCCTTCCTGCCCAGGAGTGTACTTTCTCTCAGCATCTGTCAGAAAGCGAACCTCGTTCCGCCGTACGCACACCGTCTACTCTATTCACTAGTTAATTAAGGAAGGTACATTCTGTCGATTGTCACACCCTAGAGCAATTTTCTGGGCTTTTACGGGGTAATTCAAGTGTGAAACTGTGCTTTTTTAAAATCAGAAAATATAATAATTTTATACCCAGACTCAATGTTCCCGCTGTTATACATCATATCAACAGATTGTGAACAAAATCTCATCAATGGAGTAATGATAGTTTTTCATTAATTCACTGTTAGAATATGCATTTCTGTAATTGGATCGCTGTAAAATATGGAAAGGACTACTTTCTACTGAACAAGTAGTCCAAACGCTTTAAGTGTCTACAGCACACAGTGTACTTCTTGATTCTGGAAAGTCATGTTGTTAATGTGTGTGAAAAGGACAAACTAAATCCCATTTACCTTCATTGTTTTGGGGTGGAGGCAGAAACCTCAGAGATATTTTTTTTCAAAATTTGAGAAATTAAAGAAATTGTTTGATGTGTTTGGAAATACGCTTATTCGCTTTCTCGCTGTGAGTTAATGGGTAAATTCAGTATTTTTCAACCTGGACTCTATTTTCCCATGTTTTGTGTGATTAAGTGATTAATTGGGACAACAAAGTGAGCAGCGTCAATGTACCATAACATTCACTAAAAGTGCTTGTTTTTGCCACTGACAGGCTCAGATTGTTATTATAAGTGTCTGACAACATTATGGAAAGTACCATACATTTTTCTTACTTTTCACTTGATCCGGTCTGTTTATTATTGTGTCCAAGTCTCGTTGTGAAATCTGAATATCCGTATAGTCTGGCTCAAATAAATACAGCCAGCCATCAAATTCAAATCATCTAAATATTCAGCCATGCCATTGAAAATCTTTTAGATAACACTAAGCTAGGCTTTCTGTACTCCAACACAACAAACTGCCAATTTAGCACTCGCGTTTCCACCATCGCGGGATGTATTCCACTACTCCACCTTTGTCTTCTGGCATCACGTCATCTCGCCAGATTTCAGAACCAGACTTCTCCTTTAGCAAGACTCGATCTATAATGTCAGACACTAACAATCAGAGCCTGTCATGGCAAAAACAAGCACTTTTAGTGGACGTAAATGATGGTGCCAGCTTGCCCCAATAGCACAGAATTGCAGCGAGTGAGCAGCTGCCGTCGACAGCGTTCTCCCTCAATCTTCAGATATTGTTGTCAGTTAGACACAAAAACATGGAAAAATAGGGTTCAGGTTGAAAAAATATCAAAGTTACCCTTTAAATAGAAGAGATTGTTACCACTCTCATGTCTGCACGGTAAATATGAAGCTAGAGCTAAGAGACGACTGGAAACAGGAGGAAGCACCTAGATTGGCTCTGTCCAGAGGTAACCAAATCTGCCTACCTGCATCTCTAAAGCTCACTAATAACACTTTATAATTGGTTTGTTTAATCGGTACAAAAACCAAAGGGTACTGTGTCCGAGTCAGGCTAGCTGTTTCTCCTTTTCCAGTCTTCAACTGCTGGCTGGTAGCTACATATTTACCGTACAGACATGAGAGTGGAATCAATCTTCTCATCAAACTCAAAAAAGTGTGTTTCCCAAAATGTCGAACTATTCCTTTAAACCAAAACTATCTGCATGGATAGATACCACTTAAGCTACAGTAGATGAAAACATACTTAGTATTTGGGTGAAATAAACCTTTATAGATGTAAATGAAAACGAATTGAAGTCATGCTCTCCTTGTCCTTTGCTCAGTAGTTGCTTGTGCATATCATGGGCTCCTGCGTAACACTGTGCAACTTAACAACATAACAGTTGAATATTGAATCAATTACCAGAGTCTGGTTAGAGGCGATTAGCGTGATGAGAAAACAAGACAAATGCTGGAGTTGCATTTCAAAGCTGCCGCAGATGGACTGAAGCTTCTAGCTGGAGCTGCGTGGGTGGACACTTTGCATGTAGCCGAGTGGCCTCACATTCACAAAATCAGTCACCAAACACTCGCTGCCCCTGGTGTCGTCAGCGTGGAGCTGTGGATTCATGTATCTGTCTCAGCTTTTGGCACTGACTCGCTGCACATTACAGGGGACAGATTGTCATAAAATGTGCCTACCCTGCCTCCCACGTCCATCTTCCACTGCCTGTTGTCACTCAAGCGCTGAAATGTACTGTGAGCCACGATGACAGGTTGGTGAAGAAGAGTCGGACTAGCATTCACTAGTAGCTTTGTGTGGACATAAGGATAAGTGGAGCTGAAGCTATCAGCAGTGAAAAAGATAATTTGCCTCCGCTGCTGTCTTTGAACTTTGAGAATTGAGCTCACTAACGCAGCCTGTCCATCACAGCCCGCTGCCTGTAACATCCCCTCATGAATACTGTCTCATTTAAATGGAGTATTTACACTGAATAAACAGCGTAGTAGGGTATGTATCCTAATGAGGTGCATGTTTTTTCCCCTTTGTTATTCACATGGGCTATCTTTGGCTCTCACTGTGCCTGTATTCCTCCTGAGCAGTCACAGTGGTCTGCTGTGCAGAGCGCTCTTAGCCTAATACCATCCAGCACTCGGCTTTACAAATGAGGCAGTTACCAAGGATACCAATTCGTCTGAAACATCAGACCCGTTAGAGTCCGCGCGATGATCCTCTCCAGTCCTCGACTCCTTGTCACTCTGCTTCTCCTCTACTTTACTCACTCCTTCCACTCCTGTGCTTTCATCTCGTTTCTCTCTCGGTGAGCAGAGAAGCACAGCTGAAGGGAAAAAGAGATGAGTGAAAGAGACGTCGTCTCGAGTCGACAAGGATTTATGTTAAGGAGGGTGTATGCTAGGTGGCGGTGTGGATACAAAGTACAGAAGGATAGAGGGAGAAAGCAGACAAAGAGGGAAAGTGACGTTGTTTAGGGAATTGTGCGTAATACGGCTTACTGAGTAATTTGCATCAGGCTTGCAAGTATGAAGCTGTCACATCCTGATCTTCCATTCTGAGCTTAACCTTGCTTTCCATTTTTACATTATAACAGCTGCAATTACATGAAAATTGTACTGCGTCTGCATGCATTAACCATTATGTATAATGGAGTTGAGATCACAGTGGAGAAATTATCATATAGGAGTCAACATGTGCTGCATTTAGGGGAACCCAGAGCTGTTTCGCAGAATAAATTACCTCCTGCAAAGACATTTTACTGTTAACTTTGCATAAATCCTCACATATGTACTAAAGTAAGCGGCCATTCTGTGTAACTTAACTCAAAAATGTGTTTTGCTTACTGTTATTTCTCCTGGATGTTTGACCTTCACTGTACAGAACGATGTGCTGTATGTGCTTGTTCACACTAGAAGGCTGTTTTCACGTCCATCTGCAGTTTCTCTGTGCTCACCTTAAATCTAAAGTTTAATATGTGTATGTATGAGCAGGATTTAGTGACATATTTAGTTTGGCAGCCAGTCATAGTCCAATAGGCCAGTGTTTCCCAAAAATTGTTTTTCTGGGGACCCACTTTTTAGAAATGACAAACCATTGTGACCCAATTCACAATCGTCCTTATCTTTTTTTGCGAGATGAGCAAATTTGTGCCTAAATGAACGTTCCTGACAGTTTTTACCGCCATTTCCGCATCACCTCATATTATCTTGAATATGTAAACCAGCTATTTAGAAGAGATATACGTTTCATAAATCACAACATTCTTTTATCATGTGTGAATGAAAGCACGTGTTAAATACTTTATGAATAAGACCAAATAAATGCGTTTAGGTGATATAACAGGCTCTCGTTTCTTTCCTCTCATCGGTAAAACAAACAGAATGTACTCTCGCCTTTCGTATTAGATTCAATGTTATAAGTAGGCTACAATTATCAGCACAATACCAACATTCAGGCTCATACATGTGGCTCAAATGTGTATTGCAGATATAAATCTGTAAGAAACGATGGAAGAAATTCTGCAAATTTATTTGACGACCCAAATGAAATCTCCTGCGACCCACCTGTGGGTCCCGAGCCAATCTTTTGGGAGTGACTGCAAAAAGTGCATACACTCCGAGAGCTGACTTTTCAATGAAGTAGGAGACATCTTGTGTCCAGCAGATAAACTACTGAAAAGAAACATATTTGCACATTCACAGATTCTGGACTTTTCAATGAGGGTGAAGGAGTAGATGTAATTTTAAGAATATTTAACAAGGTGATTGAACTTTTTCAGACATAAATTATTATTTAGTGTTTTCATATGCCTTAAACATGTGTGTAGACTGTCCAATAAACATTGTTGTAAACTTCAAATGGACTTGATACAGGGTTCATTTGTTGATTATTTTTCCATTTGGTAATTTAATCCAGTCATTCCCAAACACTTGGTATATAAACGTATATCTCTTTGAAATGGCTGGTTTATCTAGTCGAGATAATATAAGATGATGGAAGGAAATGGCAGTAAAAACAGTCAGGAACGCACATTTACGCACAGATTCGTCGCTCTTCTCACGATCTATAAATAAGGCTTATTGTAAATTGGGTCACAATGGTTTGTTCTTTTTAAAATGTGGGTGCCCTGAAAATTAGTTTGCGAAACACCGGATTTAGTCTATAAAATATATATAAAAAAGTGAGAACAATCACAAAATGGCTTTTTTTGTGAACATGTTTAATTTGCAATGATAAAAAAACAGCAAATGTTCACATTTAAGAAGCTGAAAACAGAGAATGTTTGTTATTATTTGCATGTTAAATGACTTGAAATCAATCAATTATCAAAACTGTTGTTTACACGGATGATTTCACCACTAATGCTAATACTCCTAACTGCGTCCACAGGTGCTGAATCCGATGGGCTGGGATGCTTTTGGACTTCCAGCTGAAAATGCAGCCATTGAGAGAGGTCTCGACCCTGAGGAGTGGACTAAAAGGTACCTGAAATATCACATCTGTTCTTATGAGTGTTCATTGTTACACATACATTACCTTGACGTTGCTGCTCTGTGCCGTCTCCTCAGTAACATCCAGTCCATGCGAGAGCAGCTGGACAGCCTCGGCCTTTGCTTCAACTGGGACAGGGTGAGTTGGAACTGACGCTTTCAGGTCTGGTTTGCTCTTGTGCGCATCACACCACACAGTGCTGACATGGCTGGCTTTTCCTAACAGGAAGTGACCACTTGCCTTCCAGACTACTACAGGTGGACGCAGTATCTGTTCATCAAGCTCTTTGAAGCAGGACTGGCATATCAGAAAGAGGTAGGAACGGTCTTTGGACTAAAGTGCTTATCCTGGTTTTCTTTTGAAAGGAGTAATATGATTGGTTTAGGTTCGAGGTTGCTGACAGTTACAGAAATGATTGAGGCAGCTCACCCGTTACTCTTGGAAGAAAATGAATGAAGTGAAAAGAGGAGAAGCCCTTTGATTATGTTTAATGAAATGGGACGACCTTGAAATAAGCCTTTGGTCTGTCTATTAAATCCAAGCTACTTCCTAAGCTCTGCTTTTTTCATTTTAACTGCATGTGTGTTCATTTACATTTGTGTGTGTGTGTGTGTGTGTGTGTGTGTGTGTGTGTGTGTGTGTGTGTGTGTGTGTGTGTGTGTGTGTGTGTGTGTGTGTGTGTGTGTGTGTGTGTGTGTGTGTGTGTGTGTGTGTGTGTGTGTGTGTGTGTGTGTGTGTGTGTGTGTGT
>CAKALG010001808.1:0-15022 GCA_916700815.1 Helicolenus hilgendorfi | reverse complement strand
GCCTACAGAGCGGCAGGAAGTGGCGAGGGAAGAGGTGAAGGAAATAAAAAAACCTCTGACAGGGCAGAGAGAAAGCTGCTGAGACAACATGACCCTTTTTAACATTACTCTAATATTTGTAAGGGTTTCAGGCCACTGTTTTGTTGCTGTAACTGAAAAAGCAGTTTGAGTAACGTCAATTTTATCAAGCAATGTTTTATATTTACCGTCTCTCCTCGTTGATGAACCTGTTTGTCTGACTTCACTATGAGCTGTTAGAATAAATTGTTTAAACCTTGCAGTATCTTATAAAGTAAACAAACATAACATAAACAATAAAATCAAAGTTGTATTTTTCGATAAAATTGCAATAGTGGTACGAGTTTTTTTTGTACAGTGCTTTAAGAGCTGGTTTAAAGGCTGGTTTAACACTGAAAAATACATCGCTTTAACCGTTGTATACTGCATACTACTCAGGAACGCAGGATGTACTGTATCCTGCATACTGCCTCGTCAGTAGTATATAGTAGGCGGTTTCGAATACAGCCATGAACTTTCTAGTAAACAAACACAACGTGCACAGTGCGCCTCTCCCCCCTTCCACCTCTACTGAAATGTATCTCCTTCATGTTGCCGGTGTTATGTTGAAGTCTGTTCCCCCATCGAATAGTTTCCCTCCTGTTAAAATATTAGCGCCCCCCCTCTGCAGTTAGGGTTAGGGATAAGGGTTGGTTCAGGTTTAGGTAGGGGGAAACACATATAGACGGGAAACAGTACTCGACACAACACCAGTGTTACGTTGAAGTCACCAGCCTCGGCTCTGCAGTGAATTGCACACAGCCTTTCAGACACTAGTGGCTCCGTTAGAGCGCAGGCATAATATTATGTTAATCACGTTGTCCTATTGCTTATTATTAATGCAATACAAGCTGGAATTTGTGCCGTGACGCTGTCAGCACAGCTTGCTGATGTCGGCTACTTTTTAATGTGCCAGAACATGTCATAACGACAAATGTCTGTTCAGCCGGTTGGCATAAAATCAAACCGGTGTAAGCTCATACATCATACCGGACCGGCAAATCCGGAAATCGACCCAACTCTACTCAGCTGTATACAGTCGAGTATACCAACAGTGATGGTGCTATCATGTCAGACGATGCTATGGAATCTGATGCAGTGATCCTCGTTATATTTTTGAGCAGCAGAGCTGAGTGCTTCGGCCACACTAATGGCGATGTGATGAATAGGTATTCAGGAGAGGTCTCTCTCTTTAAGCCGTAGTGCCTCAGGCTACTGGTCCTCTCAGGCCCGACTCTCATCTCTCACTCCTCTCAGTTAAAGCAACAGCATGCAGAGAGGCTGGTGCAGAGATCTGCTTCAGGAGTGCTTCTCACTTGTCAGGCGCATTTTTCTACTCGGTATGTTCCGTGTTGATCTTATAAAAAACAAGACTATTAAATGTGAATTAATTTACACTGTGTGTGGGTATAACCTGTTGATTCAGGGAAGTGTCACTAAATGGAGAATAAGGAAATTAAAAATTGTCAGATTGTTATGGACTGCAAGAGTGTAGTCCTCCTTATATATAAGCCTTTTCAAATTAACGCCAACACATAGTGGCTGTGCAGAAGGGGACCTTGCACAGGTGTCATTAAAATTCAAATTAGTGATTTAATCTGCAGGTGGCAGATATGTCCCCACAATGTGTCACCCTCTCAAGCTCATTATTAAAGGGTATTTCTGTCATTCTAATCTCCCACGCTTAGAGGTTGGATCTTATTTTCAATTCATTCCTGTCCATTTTACCAGCGGCAATCAGGCAATAGTCAACAATGATGTGTCCCGGGAGGAATGAGCAGACTGCCGTGTCTTAAAAACAGCAAATGAAAATATTTCTGTTAACGATTAGCAAAGGAAGCGCCTCCTTAAGGGGGAAAATCATCTCCCGTTCCCTTCCTCGTGCTGCACGGAATATTAATGCAAGGAAGGGATGGCCTTTCTGATATCGCATCTCCCAGGCTGCACTCACAAATATCATCATTAAGCGCCATAGATCTGCGTCGTGCTCAGAGCGAAGAGCACGGCTGCACGACATCCTGCATCAACTGGAATCCTGCAGACACACTGTTTATAGAAATCCACACACACACACACACACAGCAGCTGTTTGTCTGTGTGTAACCCCTCACAGAAACACGCATTCTCAACATCCTACATTGTAATTCACATTTTTGGGGAGGAGAGCTGAATTGAGATGGTAATGCAGGACATGGACCATATTCATTTGCTCTTAGCTCAGGGTGGGAAGGATCTCTGGAAACTAGTCAGACCGCTATATGGCTACGGTGAAATGGTCCAATCATTTGACTTGTGTACACCAGCTAAGTGTTGAAACAATCCAATGTGGACAGATACATCTGTAAAGATCTCCAAAATAATCCAAACAAAGGGATGCAGCAACTGAATTGAAGGTTACATCCACAATGTTGAAAGAGAGACCGCCTGCATCAGCTAAGTTAAGTTTGCAAGTATTTAACTTGCCAGCTAAAGTTGTCATAAGGAATCAGTGCTCTGGCTTGCAGTGTCGATGTTAAACTATTGTGTCAGAGGAGACATCACCAGCTTGTAGGCCTATTAGTTTGATATATTAAGTTAGTATCGGTGGCCTCAAATGTATCTTGTGACCTTCTGTTTGCAACATGGGAAGTTGTGTACACAATATGCTTGGGGATCAAGTGGTTAAGTCGTGAGAACACCGCTGATAAGCAACAACAATATTAATGTTACTGTCGGCATCTAGAAGGTACACAGGCTAACGAGTTAGCAAGCTAGCAAGCGGGTAACAATGCAGGAAATGCAAAGGCATAATGACAGAGGAAAAAGACGAGGCCGTTGGGAATATAAACATTTTCCTCACACATATTATAAAATTATGAAGAAAAACAGTATACGACTAAAATTACAATGATCAACTTATTACTTTGCCATTTCTGACGTCAACAAACACGTCACAACTCGTAAACTCCAATCTTTCAGAAACTCTCCACTTACGAGGTTGTGAATACCACAAGAGGGGGGCGTTCATATGGACTCTTCTCGTGAACGCGGTAAACACGACCCCATTTAAAGGCACCGCATGACAGCGGGCCAACGCTAGCTAATGCTAGCTAACGTCTGTTTTGCAATGTTAATAGACGTTTCTGTTTATTTATGACTTAAAGGTTACATGCCTGTGTTTTTTGTAATGTTTAAATGTTTTAATAAAGGAGTGCATGTTGAATTACATGGGATTCATTGTTTTTTTTACCATGGTATCGAGAATCGTGTAAATTCTCTGGTTATTGGTATCGACTACTGGATTTCTGGTACCATGACATCCCTACTACATTCACCATACAGTTTATTGCAGAGTAACTGCTGAGAGATCCAGCCCGATGAACCAATGTGACCCCCTGTGGTAAAGCACTAGCAGACTCTATAAGGCCACTCTTTACCATTAGGGCCTCTACATCTCCTCTTTCCTCCCACCAACACGTTCCCACTCACAATACTTCTCATCTCACACTCGGCTAACTCCACCGAATAGAATATTCAACATCTCGTTTCTGCTCTGTACACTCATTTTCTCAAGTTTGTTGACATTTTCCTGTCTGTTTGTTTGTTTAATCGCCGAACGGATCGGCGGCTCCTCATTGTGACAATGCAGCAGATTACATGGCTGGAGTCGTCGTCGGGCTGTTGGAGGAACTAACACAAGACTGTTTATTTATACTAATCATTATTTCTACTCTGTCCCACCAGCAACGGCAAAACTCCATAAAAGCACACAAGCTAATTTGTTTATCTACAAGTTTCTGCGAACCATTTTTTGCCCATAACTCCATGTGGCTGTAAATGTAATATTCAGTTAGGGGCTGTTTGGGGATTTCTCTCCACTGCACACTGTGCCTGTGTTGCACTAATAATGTGTCCCTAATTAAATGTTACAGCTTCTCTGAGCATTAATGACCTGAAGACAGAAGATACAAATGGAGGCCTCAGTGTGAGCTCTGACAAAAGGAGCTGGACTCGAGACTGCGGGCTGGTTCTGTCCCTTCATTACCGATATACGGTTATAGCTGATGGGTTCTGGTCATTGTTTGCTTCCTGACCATGTCGAGCGCAGAGAGAGAGAGCTTTAGAAGATTTTCCTCCACAATTGGCTGCTGCAAACTCTCAGTCAAGCAGACTGTAATTGGCAGGATATCACCGCTCCTCTCTGGTCCTGTTAGTTTCGCTGTTGCAGACGTGGCAGAAAACAGACAAGATGTAAATTCATCACCTCAGGGAGTTTCGAATGCATCACCCATCCTTTTCTCCCTTTATCGGTTTCTCTCACTGACTCTCTCTGCCTCTCCTAAACATCACACTCTCTTCTATTACCCTTTTGTCTTATCTCTCGTCTTATTCTTTGGCTTATTTTCCTCTTGTGTAACCCACCACGGCGGTTAGCTCACGTTGATACCTTCACTCTGTGACATTTGTAAACAATGACTCAGACGGACCGAATGAGAAAACGCAGTGTTGTCCACTGGTTGCCTCTTTAGTCATCTAACAAGGCATCTCCGATCAGATCTCTTCTGCAGGTGCATAAAAATATAATTAATGAAACAGGGCACTTTGCTGGCACAGTAATAAGACAATGGAACAACTCCAGCAGTGCAGAAACAGATTCAAAAAAGCTCTCAGCAGCAAAGGTAATATTCTATAGACGGGTATCTTGTAGACAAACATTAGGCTACTGGGTGCGTGCGCATTCAGGAGGCAAAACCGCTTCGGCAGCCATAGTAATTAACGTAGATTTCGCATTGTTTGTACATTCTTGTTGACCATACCTGATCCCTGCAGAGTTATACCACCGTATTAGTATGAGATTTGTTCATTATTATCACCTGTTATGAAATGGGTAACATTGGATCAGACATAAGTGTGATTTGACTTGGGAGACCAGGGTCTGGTTGACACTCCGGTCGTAGTTCAAGTTACGTGAGTGATGGCCGTCACCAGACACATTTTCCTCAGCGATTCCTCAACAGGTATAACGTTAATATAAAACTGGAGACTTGGATTTTGGTCTTGTTATTTTTCACAACCAGTCACACAATAGCTCTTTAAATGTCGGGCAGGTGAACATTTAGCCTTCAGTCGCAAACTTAAAAGTCAATATTCTATTATATCAAAATTGCAGACATGTCCGACTCATTTTTAAACGAACGTTAGCTAACGTTAGCTTCCGCGGCTGCTTGTTGTTGTGACCGGGGGGGAGGAGGAGCGGCTGCCCCGACAGACTACCAGACGTCTTCCCTTCAAAATGACACATTACAGCATACCGGAGTGAGCTTTCTCCCGCCATAGTGGTGTAACGTTACAGCCAATTTACAGCCGTTACGAAGTCTTTCATCACTTTTAAGTGTTCTTAAACTTTTTTATTTCCTTGGATTGTGGGTCGATCATTCTGTTGTTGATCAGTTCACTTTTATCGATCTGTGGAGCATGACAGCTCGCCATGACATACCGCTGCTTTGCTAGCGCTGTGTGACTAGAATGCTTTTGCTCATCAGGCCTGGATCCATAATCTTTTGTTTTTAGCAAACGCATGTGATCCCCTCTGAGTATTAAACATTTTCACATCTTTTCTGCGGTTGGTGCAGTTTACTGCACAACAACTCCTTGTCATCTCTGCCTTGGAGCTTGGCTCGGCCAGACATGGTGTGCTTTCTGCCCACTAGCTGTGCGCGCATCTTCGTGATGACGTTGCACAGAAACCCGTCTCTACAGAGGTCTAAATATCAGCATGCCAAAACAGAAGTGTTTATTAGCCACTATTTGAAGGAAAAGATGAGGTTTCCAGCACTCAGCAGAAGTCAAGTTACCATCTGGATGAAAAAAAAACTCAATTATTGTGGCTGATAGTGGCAAGGCCAGCACCACGAGTTCGGTGAAGGGCGTTTTGAAGAGGCGGATGGCCATGGGAGGGGGGGGCTCAATTAGCAGGCTTTCTATGAGCCTCAGCTACCTTTCTTTCTGTCGGGCTGAAGACTCCCAATTTGTCGTCGGTAATTACTCCATTTACAGGAATATCTTTCCCTACGCAACAGAGGGAATGTTTGATTAGCTAGTTGGAGAAAAGGTCAGGATGTGGTGGTGGCTTTCTGCTATTGGATCAGGAAAACGCTGGGTTCTGTTGGTAATCAGGTCATGTAGCCAGGAAATGATCATAGTAATTGTGTGTGTGTGTGAATGCATGTGCTTTTGTGTGTGTGGGGGCAATTCAACTGGGCACATTTAACACAGGAAGTGCAGCGCTGGGTCTTATTCAGCTGGTACTGCCGGCATAAGTAGGTGCAGAACAGTGGATGTAGAGCCACGCTGCGCTGCAGAATGCATGGCAGCTGATTGCCGCATGTAGTTTCTCGTCTATAGCTTTGATCAGGC
Source organism: Helicolenus hilgendorfi (assembly GCA_916700815.1). Classification (NCBI taxonomy): domain Eukaryota; kingdom Metazoa; phylum Chordata; class Actinopteri; order Perciformes; family Sebastidae; genus Helicolenus; species Helicolenus hilgendorfi. Next base: position 8,569 of record CAKALG010001808.1, on the reverse strand, counting down.
CTTTTCTTTCGCAAGCCTCGAAGCTAAAATGTGGCACCCTGCTTGTGCCTGATTGAGCTACCTGATATATTCAACCATATACTGTTCATTCATATCAAATACCCTACAAATAATAATGCACAAGCCCCCATGGACTGTTGGGATTGTAATCAAGGGAGCAATCAGGAGCAATCAATCCGTATATGAATACAATTTGAATGGATCTTCTAGCAATATATTCATGACACTTCTAGGAAGGAGTACACTGAACGAGGATTTCTCCAATGTCATGTTTGCTTGGGAAAAGAACTTCAACAGTATCTGTCCCTCTGGTGGGTCATTAAAAGGCAGGTTGAGTGGCTGCTAGATTTTGGGGAAACATAAAACTATTGTAAAGACATCTGCAATTGTCCATCTTGTGTGTAATGGTGCAATTCTAAAGAAATGTTGTTCTGGATTTGAATATTTGCTTCAAAATCTTAAAGGAACAGTGTGTAGCATTTTCGGGGATCCATTAGCAAAAATGGAAACGGAGGAGCGGAGGAGTACTCAGTTGGTTGCAATCTGCAACCACACCACTGGATGCTGCCAAATCCTACACACTTCACCTTTAATAAAAATAATAAAGAATATCCATACTCGATCAAACAATATATTGTCAATACTGTTGTAAAAGCATTTGCATTTTACCGGTACTTTTTGAGCATTTTGAGAAGCAAATTGAGAACAGCAGAGGTTAAGAGGCCTGGTGCGAGTCCTGGTCTCAGATCTGCAGTCTTGCCTTGTGATATATTATGATTATTGTCTTCACAGTGGGTTGATTAGATGGGCTATAGAGGCTATATTGTAAGGACAATGGATGAACTCACCACAGGATACTGTAAGTGTTATACAGTCAATAGAGCCAGGCAGACACACTCACTGTATTGATTTTCTTTCTCACGTGTTCCCACTGGAAGGACAGATTTTCACCTGTTAACAAACATTACTGTAGTTAAGCACTATTGGGCTGTTTTGTTCTTTACGTTTGTTTCATACAGTAGTGACGGAGATACTGTATATTACGTGCAGGTCACAGCTCAACCGGGCCTCTCTCTCAACACTGTGGCAACCACCATTAGAGGGTATTGTGGACATTTCACAGCTCAGTGGAGAGAAAGCACGGCTCATGCAAGTGGACACAAACACGGAGAGGCTTTGACACACACAAAAAAAACATGCATGCATATGTAAACACATGCACGCAGAAATGGACACATTTATTGGAGATTATAGTGCCTAAACTGTGCTGATGCAAGCTGAACATGCCAAGGTTATCGACTAGTTTTTATCGCATCATGATTCATATACTGCCAATCGCCTCTGTGGTCCGAGTGGGACAGAGATACTTCATTTGTGGTGAACGCTCACCGCTTGAATTATTGAACATATTCAACTCGATAGGATGTGTTCTCTGCACTTTATGCATGCAGGGGTCGATGCATGTGTACTCTGTAATCCTCCCGAGGTCTCAGTCGCTACTATAAAACGTAAAAGCCCAGATGAGTTTCCTTAATCAAAGGCCCACAGGAGCCGTTAATAGATTAAACACTCCATGTTGAAAGCACACCACTGTGTGTGCCTGCCTCAACCCTGGGGTACAGCCTCTTTATGCCATTTAAATAGTTGCCATGGTAATGAGGTCACGCTTTGTTTAAGCTGATTTTGATCCTGATATATTTAGAAGGCGGTGGGCCTCCATGTCCATCATCTAATTAATGAATTATGACTCAGAAAAATAGCCAGTATTCTTAGAGCCAGATGACTCCGGCGTCTTTCAGAGCTCAGGCGGGGGCTCCGTTTGTGTGCTGCCTCAGTCAAAACGGCTCTGCATCACTGTGAAGGAGGTCTGTGTAATTAGCTGAGGTGTAATTCGGTCCTGGATTTCAGCTGTGAATCTGTAGCCGTGTGCTCACATTGAGAATGGCGTTTTCTGCTTCCCTGTATTGTTATCTCACCCAGAGCTCGTCCCTGTGACCTCGGGGCTTTGCAGCGCTCTACTGCCATCCATGGGTGTTGCACAAATGCTGCCATTTCTGCAGTTGGTGGCCATTTTCACCGTTTGATCTGATTAAAACTGCCCTTTATAGAGCACACGCCCACAGGCTAGGAGCAGAGTGGATTGGTTTTTTTGTTTATGATAAAACACAAGGCCATGTTGGCATGTCTATGTGGAAGAAGCTGCACAACATGTGTGCATGTAGATGTTCCACAGTGTTTTATTTACAGTAGGGCACAGTTAGAGCTGCAACAATTAATCAATTAGTAGTCAACTATTAAATTAATCTGCAATTATTTTGTTTTATTTTATAGACTAAACACCTAAGGCAGCAACTAGCGATTATTTTCATTGTCGATTAATCTGTTGATTATTTTCTCAACTAATCGATTGTTTGATCTATAAAATGTCAGAAAATGGTGAAAAAAGACGATCAGTGTTTCCCAAATCCCAAGATGACGTCCTCAAAATATCTTGTTTTGTCCACAACTCAAATATATTCAGTTTACTGTCATAGAGGAGTAAAGAAACCAGAAAATATTCACATTTAAGAAGCTGGAATCAGAGAGTTTTGACTTTTTTTTCTTAAAAAATACTCAAACCAATTAATAGTTTACAACTAATCGATTAATCAAGGAAATAATCAACAGATTAATCAACAATTAAAATAATCGTTAGTTGCCCTTGTCACAATATCACATTTTCACTACACAATTATAGTGGCCAAAAGGATTCACGCTAACAATAATATTGCGATATCTATGATGAGTGCAGGGAGGTAGAGAAAGTCTGTAACCATTTAAGAGGCGATGGATTATTTACACAATATTATCATATGTGTATTATTACCACAATATCAATATTTAATTGTTTAAATATCACAGTCATCGGCAATACCGGTATATTGCAACACCCCTAATCTACTGTAGGGCTGCACAATTAATCCAAATTTTATCGAAATTGTAAATATGGCCTATTGCAATTTTTGTTAAAGGTGAAATGTGTCTCAAAATATAATTTGAAATTAAATATTGTGGTGCTGCTGAGTAGACCTGTCCTTCACATCATATTCTACAGAATTAAGAAAATATCTTTGTTTGGTAAAGATCGCCGCAAAAATCACACCATTATCATTTTAATATGTTTTTCAATGAAAATGAGAATAATGATGTAAAAATGATCATTCCCTCTCATATCACAAATCATATCACAATTGCAAAATCAGTCAAAATAATCACAATTAGATATTTTTTCAGCCCTAAACTACAGTATGTCGTGCAAATCTGAGTCCAGGCATGCAACAAGAGACAGCTACGATCAAAAGTGTGTGAGCTCAGGACAGAAATAGTAGAAGCTCAGACACATGCAGGGTAAAGGAGAAACACATGATATGATGCCATTTTTTCTCATTGCCAGAGGGGCCGAGAGAGACAACCGAGAGAGTGAGAGGAGTTAAAGGCTAAATAAAATTCACAGAGAAGGAGAACAAAAGAGAGCGACAGAGAGTTGGAGATAATGACACAGCAGACTAGCAGCGAAAATGAGGCTGGCCAATTATTAGAGTGGAAATTATGAGGAATGGCTGTGAAAATTAATGAAAAGGGATTAAATTAATACAGGTTAAATGGCTGACTTCCTCTCTCGCTAATATTTAATGAAAGCTTGTTCTGCCAACAGACTCTGTGATTAGACAGTTGATTGGCAGAGCCTGGAACTCTTTGAGGTATGGCAGATTGTCCTCATGACACTCATTGTTCCCCTTCCTTTATTTGGTCCATCACTTTACAAAAGATGGCATCTGACCTGCACTCTGTGAGAGGAATTTTAAGTCTGAAAGTGCACTCCGCTCTACGTGAGTAAAGCAAATACATAAGTTATTAACAACGGGCTCGGATGATAAGACTCCTTGAAAAAGAAGAACCTCTGAGAGATGATGTGATGTGTGGAAGGTGTCTGATGGCGGCCTCTATGGCTTCAGTTATTATACATTCAGCAGGTGAAGCATGCACACTTTTTTTGTTTTTAGGCTGTTCTATTGCACCGTTCATAGCCATACCTATACGAAAAGTGATGCATTGTAACTCGTATACATCCCACAAAATGAATTTGTATGTAATCCACGTAATCAGGAAGTATAAAGACCGACAAACACCACGAAGGAGGTCGGGGTGGATGGGTGGGTTAAAAAACACCAGACTTTCGCCCCAGTAGATTGATTTATTTGTCACGTATCTTCCATACTTAACGCCACCTACAGAGTTATTTTAACCCAAACTACAGTCGTTTCCTAAATCTAACCAAGTAGTTTTGTTGCCTAAACCAAACCAAGTTGTGTCCTGTGAAGACGGAAGTTTATTTTAACAAAAACTGGAGCAGAACTTGACATGTGTGTCAGGTGTTGCTGGACATTTATGGGAAAACGTACAAAAAATGAGGATAACTTTTCGTAAGATATCATACGAACTGTTGTATGAGGATACGTTGTGGCACAAATGAATAAAAGCATATCAGTTCTCTATGCATTGCATTTGCAATCAAGCTAGAGAGAGAATAGAGTTGTTTACACTGAAATTACAAAATCAGAAAGCAAGCTAAAGAAAAGAGAGAATAAAGAGGGCTGGGGAAAATACATACAGTTGCCTTTAAGGTTTTATTTTGATGTGGTAATAATCTATTATCTGAAGAAGTGGGAGAGTCTTAATCTAAAGTCACTAGGGGTGGGGTAAAAATTGATACAGCATAGTATTGCGATCATTTGCGTGGCAATATTATATCGATACACGAACGTCAAGTATTGATCTTTTATTATATAAACTATCAACCTCTTAACAATCCGATGGCCGATATTCTGTCTTCCAGAGGGCTCAGAGTCTTAAAGCAAGAGTGAAGATACTGGTATCATATGAAACAAGAAAACCTAAGGAATTTATTGGTACCAACTACGTCATGTTAACTACTTGGGAAGAACACTAAATAACGCTCCAAAGTTATGCTGAATTTTGGCGCGGAAAAAACTGGCATGACCATTTTCAAAGGGGTCCCTTGACCTCTGACCTCAAGATATGTGAATGTAAACTCTGAGATGAACAGAGTGAAAACTGTATTTTATTAGCTGAAAACAGATGTTACAAACTGCATAATAGGCAGTTTAAAAAAGGTAATATATCTTATCGCAATACTCAGCATATCGCAAAATGTTTAAAATCGCAATAAGATCGTATCGTGACTTAAGTATCATGATAATATCGTATCTCTGGTGATTCTCACCCTTAAAAGTCCCTGTATTTTAATCTATACTAGCATGACCAGTGTCCCTAGAGTGATATTACAGGAATAATAAAGTACCATGTGTCTAATTTGGTCTCTATATTGTCTACTATTGTACAAAGACTATTATATGTTAGGAACTCTATTCAGTTGCAGCTGCAGGCTTTAGAAACTGTTATCTGCTCATGCCAAATGTGATAAACAACATAACTAGCTCAGACTGCTTTATGTCTGCTGACTATTGATGATTACTAGATATCAGAATTTTGCACCCGCTTATTTAATGATCACAACAAGCCCAATTGGGTTATTTTGAGATCAGAAAATAGTTATTTTGTGATCGTGAAAGCTTGTCTTATTATTCTGAGTTCATTAAAAAGCAAAACCTAAAAAGAGTTACACACATGGCCTCTACCAGCGACCACTATAACGGCATGCAACTTTGTGAGGACCAATTCTGGCTTCTCCTGCGTTATCATCAAATAGTCCTTAAAGCTCTGTTAAAACTGCTTTTCAGTTAATTCACTATAGAAGTGAGTCCAATGTGAGTAAGAGTCATAAGAGTGACTACTCTGATGATAGCTCTCACTTTCTCCACAGTTATCTCCTAAAATGTAGTTGACAACTATAATTCTGGTCTTAATCATATCTAAGAACCAAAATATTTTCAGATGGAGGTCCCTGAAGCAAAATCTTATCAAATGTAGGGGTCCTTCACACGAAAAAGCTTGAGAACCACCGGGGTAGGGAACGCATGATATCAAATACAGTCCTCAATAGTTTAAAGTAATGTGTGTGTGTGTTTAGTGTCCATTGCATAAGGCATTTATTCAGCATTTTCAGCAGTCAAACTGTGACCACTGAAGGAAAATTCAAGATATCAATGTGCTGCATGGATTTCTACTCTTAGTGAATTGTCCAGCTTACTCCTCGCACAGTGGCCACAGTGGTACATGGGGTGGGTGGTCTCTTTAATTATCCATGCACCATCTTGAACGATTTTTCTTCTGCAGTCAGCCCTCTTACTTCGGTACCAGGTTTGATTTGAGGAGTACGGGAGCTCGGTTAAATACAGATACGAGGATAAAGGACGTCAATGTTTAAATCTTTGCTGCCACCCAGTGAATGTGACGAGTACTGCATTCTCTTTAAACGGTGCATTAAGAGAAATATACAGCATAGTATTGTACATTACAAAACATAGGTTCTTCACCAACACAAAGCTTGCAAGCAAAAACCCTCAAATATGTTAATATAATTTCATTATAAATGACTAATTTTCACATTAAATTGATTGATTACTTGTTTAACTATGGACATATCAGAGACAAACTATTTAGATCAAGAATGGAGAGCTGCAGCGATTAGTGGATTAGTTGTCAACTATTACATTAATCGCCAACTATATTGATAATCAATTCCGTTTGAGTAATTTTTTAAGAAAGAAAAAGTCAAAATTCTCTCATTCCAGCCTCTTAAATGTTAATATTTTCTGTTTGTTTTACTCCTTTATGGCAGTAAACTGTATGTTTTTGAGTTTTGGACAAAACAAGACATTTGAGGACGTCATCTTGGGCTTTGGGAAACACTGATCAACAATTTTTACCATTTTCTGACCAAAATACTAATCGATTAGTCGAGAAAATAATCTACAAATTAATTGAGAATTAAAATAATCGTTAGTTGCAGCTCAAATTAAATGGTATATGTGATGTATTCACTTGGCTCCAGTCTATTTCCAGCACACCCCTGGACATGGCGTAACCCTTCTAAAAAAGCAGCAGTGTGCTTGTGAGTGTGTTTACTACTTTGCATGGAACCTTTTTCTACAATCTCCGTCAGTGTGATTCAAAACAGCGCTGCCACATGCTCCCTCACATCTCCTTGACACATAAAGTGACAACTACCTGTCACCAGGTTCACTGTAGCACAACAACAAATGACATGCACTGGCTCGCTCTAGAGAGGCAGCGTATTGAGTGGTGCACTTCCTCTGGTAACCACACGGGGTCAGTCTTGCTGCAGAAATAGAGGAAGAGATGCTGATGTGGGAGCCAGCAGGTGCAGCTGAGGAGGACTGACATTTTTTGGACGGGACTCAGAAAGCTGTCTCTTCTCATATCACTTCACAGTTACACCCCACACGGAGGAGGCCGTATCACTCACCCGATGTGACTGTGTGGGGAAGGGAGCCCATCCATGGCTAACAAACTGAATAAGTCAGCAGAGCAGGAAGCAGGCACGGAAAGGAGATGACCTGGCCGTTTTGTCTGAGTAGGCCATTCTGTCATCATTATTCATGGTTGTTTAGGGCGTAAAATGACACTGCCAGCGAGCCAGCATCTCGCCGGAAACTGTTGCAAGGAGAGGCCTTAAGCTTTAAGGGGAAATCTGAAACACCCTCCGGCTCCAAAACCACTTATTTCATCTGGGCCATTGCGGTAAAGGTGAGTGAGTGGCAGAATCAGACAGTTATGACTCGCAGACTCTACTCTAAACTTCAAAACACGTCTTAAATCCATCCTGACAGGCTCGAGGCGAAGTCCCTGAGGTGAAATGACATTAAAATAGGCAGCGGAGTGATCGGTATGATATCTGACACTGGCTTACCTGACAGTGCTGAAAAACTAAAGACATTTGGATTATAGACCTTTTCATTGCCATTATGTTGCCAATGCAACCGCTTTGGTTTACTTCCAAGTTCCTGTCAGCTATACTGCATTAACATACATTGCAACAGGAAATACAAAGGGGCTCATTTAGTGTTAAGAGTCCTCGACTAGGAGTGGGCGATATGGTCAAAATCTTCTATCACGGTGTATGCAATTGTATATCACGGTAACGGCATATATCGTAAATTCAATTAAGAAATATTTTAAAATTACCAGAATGTATTTTCTTCTTTTAATTGGAATTTTATTACAAAAAAAATGCCTAAAATGAGACAACACTTCAGACAAAAACAAAGACTCAAAACAGTAAAACTTCAAAATTCTTTCGAAATGGAAGCTTTAAGATTCCTGTGAACAACTGTTACAGGTTTTAAGGTTAACAGGTGCAAATATATACCAGCCGGATTTCAGTCAGTGATATAAATATCATACATTTATATTTTAGAATATATGCAAAAGAAAAAAAGACTTAACTCATATCATGTAACCTGAGTTCTTCCTCATCTCGGGTTGGTTGGGGGCAGCGAGATCTTGCTATATCACGTGATCGTGCGAGGATCTCGAAATCACGCGAGAATAGCTACTGCGGTGGAAATGGTATTGCCAAAACCTT
>CAKALG010001807.1:0-13238 GCA_916700815.1 Helicolenus hilgendorfi | reverse complement strand
TGGACTTTTGACTGCTGATAATGAGGACAATGTATATTCATTCATTGTATATTCATTTAATAATTCTATTTACATTGTCGATTTGTGGCAGGATCATAACAGTAAGTGTAAGTGTTCTTATCGCGTGGCTTTAAATAACATTTGCACTGTTGCTCATAGCATAACATGAGCCAACCAACCAATTGTTCTTTTTAAAAAAAAATATACAAACTCACCCATTGGGTGGATCTTAAAAATACTTATGTCATAAACGCCTCATAAATCATCTCGAGTTCAACCAAAAACTTTAAAAAACACAATTACTAACTCACATCAAAGCTTGTGTTCTCTTGATATCCATTGTACTGTTGACTGTCAAAACAGAGAGAGGCTAATGAGGCTGGGGGGAGCATAGTTCACATGGAGATCATCTTTATTATTTTATATTTTCTAAATGTAACACTGGAATTTGTACTGTGGTATACCCCAGAGATAAACAGTCTAGTGAAATGAAGACTTGAAAAGGCATGCTTTCAATTCGGTGTGTGTTAGAAAAAAGATGGAAATCTGAAAGGTCTGGCTTTAAAAGGGAAATACTGTGGGAAGTTAAGTGGTATGAAAGTGGCAAATGGCTTCGATTCTAACACTGCCCCACTGAAAGAGAAATAATCATTCTAACCATTACAATAAGAGCCTCCATAGAAAGCATGGCGTGCTGAAAAGACGATGCTCTACGGGAGCTTTTGTCTTTTATCTGTTGGAGAAGAAAATATCACAAAGTGGGCTTTAATCTTTAATTGCTACATTTTTGTCAGAATCAAATCTCTGCTGGCAGAAAAACATATAAACAGAAAACTTTGTTTGACAAAGGCCCTACTGTATCTGATATAATGAGGCTGCATGAAATCCAGACTCCCACCCCCATTTTCATTTACTTTACATTTGAGGATTCTGAGCTGCTGGTGTAAAGAAAATCCTTTCAGAAAAGGCTTTCAGGTGGAGGTAAAATTACGGTTTATTTTTCTATATTTAATACAATACATGCAGTAGGTGTATACCAATACTTCTCTCACTCTCAACTACTCAGTCTCTTTTTCTCTCACCTTTCCCCTCCACCTCAGCAAACACCAATTATGGGAATAATAAAGGAGGGTAGAAGAATTGGAGAAACATTTCCAAAATGTTATCAGTTCTGTAATAATACAGTAAGTTCTGCACTGTGTGAGAAAGAGCAGACTCAAGTTAACTATACTGAGAAATGTGCCTGTGTGCTTGTGTAGGTGTGTGTGGCAAACTAATGAGTGCAGATCCAGACGGACAAGCTGCCAGAAGGGTTAAAGAGCACTTTGATTCTCCTTAATCTGTTGTTTCCCTCAGCAGCATGCATGCATAAATTGATTATTAGAAATACTGGAGAAGTGCTGCAGGTATTCTCTGTGTCTCTCAGCAGCTCAGTCCTGCTGGGAGCCTCTCTGACACCTGGCTTTTGCTGACAGATTGTGCTGCTCTGAATTCTAATTGTCAGAAAGGAAGAAGTCTGCAATCTATAGACCTCCCACCGACTGTGTCCGTTTACAATTGGTGTCACAGTGGAGGTGGGAAGCAGTACTGGGAGAAGCAATCATGCCCCACTGTTGTGTAGCAGGATGCACATCATGCAAACATTTATCTTTTTGTAGATGAAAAACACATCAGATCTCCCATCATCATCTCAAGAATCTGCACTGTCGGTATAAAGTGATTTTTCCTATTTATTTATTCCAATTTACTAACAACATCAGATACCGTAGCCTATTTTGCAACATCTCGATGCATCACGCTGTAGTATTGCATTTTAATGCAACCAGATCATTTGTAACGCTGACATAAAAATCAATGATCATGCTAACAGTGTAATCACGCCTCATGTTATGATACGTGATATACGTTTCCCAAAAGCTTCACCCTCATACAACCTCTACAACCCTCATCGTTTGTCAGAGCGCTCCACCTGTGCTCATAGAACAAGGGTTGTAACACCAGGTCACACCAGAAAGTGGCACTGCAAAGTACTCCGTGCGCCTTCACAACATACCAGTTTGCTATGTGGCTCTAGAAGCGTGGTGACACAGGGATACTCGCAGGGCTAGTTGGTGAACCAATGTAGCTGTCAAACAACCGCTGACGTGCTAACAAGCCGGGAACGTGCTACCGCTGGGCATTCACAATACACCCCGAGCTTATTTCTATTTTCTCTGTACAAGGCTGTTTACTCCCTCCTGACATTTTGTTTTCAGATCATTTCAATCAATAAAGAAAAATTCAACGCTTCACACATTTCATTCAAAAGACGTATCAGTACCATCAACCTCTGTCTAACAGCCTGCAAACCATGCCTCTATTGTGGAGCAGTTTATACTTACTTACTTATTACTGCACTTAATAGCCCGGGCTCTTATTTGCTGCAATCATTGAACTCAACCGGCATATATTTGGGACGGGCGTCTATATGGAACAGGCCTTTAATTCCTTTCGCACAAAACTCATGCTCAGCAAAGATGGGAAATACTATCAAATTGATTATTCAAACCGAATATTACTTGTATAAAAATAAGGCTATTGAATAACATATCAATTATGAATTATTCATAGAAAAAATTCATGAACAAAGTTCAACTAAACATTTAGTTCAACCAAGTTGAATATAACACAAAATATCGTGCAAATTTACTTTGCCCCCTGCGAGTGAACCAACAGATCGAGGCAATTCCATTGATATTGATTTCACTGCAAGATTTAAATGCTGGCATGACTGAGCCTTAACCATTCCTAAATGTCCTTTTTGATGGAGAGATTTTGTTTAATGTTTAGCTCAATATAGCTATCTACTGGGATCTAGGCTAGATATTGGTATGCTAGTATGCTAGTATGCTAGCTAGTAGCCTACTGGTTGGCTAACAACTGGCTAACGTAGCAGCAAAGTTCCGACAATTGTTGTATGTGGTGTTGTTACTGAAACTTTACATTCACATACATACATATTCAACCCATCCTAAGTATTATGTGGACAGAAGGACAGAAGGAGCCAAGGATTGAACCGCCAACCTGTTAATAAAGGACGATCAGCTCTCCCCCCTGAGCCACAGCCGCCCCAAGTTACACAGCATGTCAGTTTATCTGAAGTCAAAATGACCCACAATGGGCAATTATTAATGTAATATTATGCTGATGTGATTGTATTTATCTCATACTGTTGATCTCACAGGCTCTGTACTACTGGTAGGGTACTATGGTATTTTGAAGAAACAAACAAATCCAATTGGTACTGTATAAAAACAAATGCTGCATCATAATTCTGTAGGCAATGGTGTGGATTAAACAGTATCTGGTGTGGCCATGTAATGAAAGCTTATAAAGTTGTTCTCGTATTTAATCCCCTGCTCATTGTTCTGCTTCATTGGTAACCCAGCCTGTGCCTCTTCTCGCCAAATCACAAAAGTTTAGGGAAGGTATCAAATGTCTGTGTGCCCAGCATGGTGCGTCAACTGCCTCTAAATACTCTGCACCACATTCCCCCCAGAAACAGAAACCCTTTCTCCTCTCTCCCTCTAGCTGGCTGGCTGTGCTGTGGGCTGAATGGCTGATGTATCGGTGTTTCACCTTTCCTGACGGGGAGGCAGCCGAAGCCAGCAAAGCCCTGGGTTAAGACAGGTGAGCTCGCACACAAAGAGTCACTTTCTCAGGGGGGTGCCACAAATGTTTGCCTCACAAATTAAGAATTCATTTAAAAGTGCTGTTGCAAAAAAAAAAATAATCTCAGAACCAATTACCATTTCTGTCTGAGATACAGTCTCTGGAGGATGGGGGAAGGAGAAGAGGGGGGTGATAGGATTGATGATTTTCTATTTTTAGATTCTTAAAGTGTCCCCTTAGACAGGTATTTTGAAAAGCCTTGGATAGATCTTATCCATACTCTTCCTCTATTTTGTCCTCCCAGTAAATCCCCAGACACTCCTCGGTTGTTTTATTGAATTATCATCCGGATTTGACTATTTCCCATTCCCAGGGCACATCTACCATCTCTACCAAGGTGCATTGCATTTACATCACATTTTAGGCATTTGGCTGAAGCTTGGGGTAACGTACTCTGCGTGATACCAATGTCAAACCATGAAGCCACCCTACAAGGTCCACATACATTTTTCACAATGAGTTCTCTTAAAAATATCTCTACTATTTTGAGCTAATAAAATCTACATTTGATATGCTAATTTCAGTTTGATCAAGAGGTTTTAATTAACCGAACCCTTCCCTCATATCAAAACATCCCATTAAATAATATGATAATATGCACATCAGTCAGATAATTCATGTTAATTAAAAAACAGCTGATATCAAATTATGCTAAATGGTGTATTTACATTTTAGAATTTAAAAGCACCAAACTAGAAAAACCAAATATAAACTTAAAAAAAGCGTACTTATTCCTTTAAAGGCAGTGGCAGTAGGCAGAATATTCTTGGCATCATTGGGCAAAAATTCCATAATAACCTTTCAGCATATTGAAATTCAAGTGTTCTGAGAGATAACTAGACTTCTGCACTTCCTCATGGCTCTGTTTTCAGGCTTTAAAAAATCCAGTGAGACTTTGGCCAATCACAGGTCATGTTCATTCAATGGAGGCAGCTGTCAATCACTCGCAAACTCTGATCAAATAGTCAAACTAGGTAGCGCTGATCAAATATGAATCAATATTCTGTTACTGTAATGCCTATTTCTCTCATAAAATGTTTTCAGAAACATCTTGTAGTGTACTGTTTAGCTGTAAAACGAGAAAGTTTTCTCCGGCTGGTGGGCGGTGCTTGGTATTTCCTCAACTGATCTCAACATGGCTGCCGGGTCACAAACTTTCTAATTTTACAGCTAAACACTACAAGATGTTTCTGAAAACATTTGAGGAGAGAAAGAGGCATTACAGTAACAGAATATTAATTCATATTTGATCAGGGCTGCCTAGTTTGACCGCTTGATCGGAGTTCTCGAGTGATTGACAGTTGCTCAGAGACGCCAGGCTCCAGCTCGGTGATGTGAGGTTATGAAATAAAACTTAATAAGCTTAAAATATAAATTATGTTGTGGCAGATATAAATAAAAAATAGATAATGGAAAGGTCAGATGGCCAAATACATGCTGGAAATGAAATAAGAAAAAAAAATAAAGTACCGGTAAAGCAGCTTTGTTATTTTCCATGACTCAATCTGTTTGTGTTTAACCTCCACATGACTCCATAATGCATTTGAACAATACATTTAACGTTTTATGCTGCAAATAGCAAAGTAGTCCCAATAGATTGCCTCCATCTCTGGATTAAACCCCCCAGTCAGTCAGTAACCTCCTCCCCAGTGACGGTTCACAATAGTGTACATTGTACTAAATCCTCCTTCAGTACTGTCTCAGCAGCAGAAAGCCTCCATTCCTAACACCTCCCCACAATGCACCCACCAAGCTGTTGGCAGCAGTCACCACGGGGGGAATAAAAGATGAAAATGATTCATGTGATGTTATGCTGTGCTCCTCTGTAAATCAGCCAGAACAAGTAAACAAATTTATGTTTCTTACACAACACAGAATGTGACAAGTGAGGGGAAAAATATGAGTGAAAGGTTTTATTCTATCCTCTTTGTCCTTCAGGAGCATGAAAGGGGTCTGATTTATGGGTCTGCTGTTGGTCTCGGCGAGGCCATGTGTGTGTGTGTGTGTGGGTTGATATACCGTAGTGTGTGTGTGTGTGTGTGTGTGTGTCAACTACCGTACCAGACAGCTGGGCTAGCACCGCTCTGTTCTGGCCATTCAACCCAAACTGGCAGGCTCAACAGTGATTGATGGAGGTCAGAGTTCTGTACAAATCAAAACAGACAGGAGAACTCGCACACACCTGGCTGTACATCCTCCATCCACTCACATTCTCCAGCACTCTAAAGGAGTCTTAGCTGCCAGACTCCCCCAATTCGTTCCTCCGTTCTTTCATCACACCTTTTTTTTTTGCGATGCCGAGGGCCCCAAAGACCGGATATGTCACCATCAAACTGGATGTCAAATTTAAATCTACTGTAAATGACCTGCCATCACCATTCAACCCCAGAGCGGGAGGAAGGGAAACAGCATTCACTCTTATATTTCCATTTAATGCTCTCACAGTCTCCTACTTATAGAGTAGTACTGACATGCTGATATTCACTGCCCCCCACTGACTCTACCTAGAACTACATCATACTGTGTTGGCTGCGGAAGCAGACAAAAGGTGTGCAAAATGATACACCCTTAGGTATTTAGGAAAGAACTGTTAATTATTGTGATGCTGTAAAGTAACACTAGTGACTCTAGGAATGTTGCTGCTATGTTTATGTATGCTTATGAACAGCTATGTGTTAAACATATGGTGATAAACACACAGAACTGCTACTAAATGCAAATGTTTCCCAAGCGGAACACAAATAACATTGGACAAAAATGGAAAATGATGAACACTCACACGCTTAAAGCAGCAGTAGACGATGATTGGAGATAAATGTGATTTAAACAAGTTATTTTTATAAAACGGACAGTAGTGAGACAAATGTACTGTTTAGCTGTAAAATGAGAAAGTTTGTGACCCGATAGCCATGTTGAAATCAGTTGAGGAAATACCAAGCACCGCCCACCAGCCAGAGCAAACTTTCTCATTTTACAGCTAAACAGTACACTATAAAATGTTTCTGAAAACATTTTATGTGAGAAATAATCATTACAGTAAGAGAATATTGATTCATATTTGATCAGCGCTGCCTAGTTTGACTGTTTGGTCAAAGTTTGCGAGTGATTGACAGCTGAATGAACATGACCTGTGATTGGCCAAAGTCTCCCGTCAAAAGCTAGATTTTTTTAAAGCCTGAAAACAGAGACATAAGGAGGTGGTTCTCTCAGAACACCTGAATTACAATATGCTGAAAGGTTATTATGGCATTTTTGCCCAATCATGCCAAAAATATTCTGCGTACTGCAGCTTTAAGAGATTAATTCTCTCCACTAAATTGCCATTTTTGTGAAGGAACATTGGTCTTGGTTAATTTCCTGACACCCATTTTTTTTCAATAGTGATCAATAACGATTAGGTCTGTGACCGATAGATTCCCATGTTTGCAACACTGACAAATGTACAACTCCTCATTAACCAAGGTGGCGTAGGACATGCATTATTTTACACCCTGTGGCAAGGTTGGCAAGCGTGTGTGTGTTGGGTGCAAGAAAGGGGAGGAGAGAGAGGTCGTAATTAGCAGTTATAGTAATTAGACTAAAGGTCGATGTTAACAAGACAGAGTATCTAATTTCTCATATGAATCTGCACACAGACCGCAGGCTGTGAGGACACACACACACACATTCAGACACACCATTACTCATGTGTACACAAAAAAGTGAGCCGACATTTCCATTCTGGAGGTGAGGTGAACTCGCTCGTGACATTTCGCACCCGACGCTTTAACTCCCCTCTTCTTCTATTCAGCCACAGCATCTCATTAATGCTGATAGCCAATTAACACGAGCAAGAATTACTAACCTTTTCCATTTCTCCTCCATACCACTAATGACCCCAGTGTGCTCCGCTACTTATCTTTATCCTGGCTACCCAAAGACGCAAGTGAGTTTATATCTATGCCTGGAGCCGGAGTTAATGCCGCAGCACTCATGAGGAGGAAGATGAATATAGTTGTGGTTCTGTTTATTGTCGTAAAGGGCACCGCCATCTAGCAGGGGCTTTCATGAAGATTATATCTAGAGGTGAACTACTCAACCGTGAGCACTTACTGCCAGCCCGCCTGATCATTTTTTTATGTCTCCCATTTTTTACATAGATGGTGTCAACCTTTATGCGCTAACCCCTGCATCTTATGCTTCAACAGTGTCTCACAATAGGTTAAGCACAGTAGGCTACACTCTGCAGTGTGCATGGAGGGTACAAATCAGAAGAAAGCTTTAAAAATATCACAAAAAGAACTGTGCCTGTTTCCTGTTCTTGTGTGATGTTTTTACAGAGGTTTAGAAACAGGCTTTTGAGACGCAAGTTTTCAAGGACTAACATGAATGATTAATACTCTACCTTTGACGTAGCTTGCAGGAAGCACATGGGAGTGTTAGACAAAGTATTAAAAGCTCAACACAGTCTCTACACGCTTTGACACTTTTTTCATTCTCCCACATGAGCACAGACGAAGGAAGGAGACACAAACAGACAGGGAAAGGAAGATATATATAGGGACCGAACCTTGCAGCCGCAATCCATCACTTCCTCAATTAACATTTGATTAGGGTAGATGGGGGTCTATATCGACATTTCATTAGTAGCAGAGTCAGTATAGCACCATGTCAGTTATGTTAATGGCTTGGCTTGCCTGGGCTGGAGCCTTGCAGCCACACACCACAAACTGGAAATCAGAGCTAGGAGCTACAGTGAAATAATGAAGATGTCTGCCCAGTCTTATTTCACCTTATTTTGCCGTGTAGTAGACTAAAATTATTAGCCTACATTTCTGCCTTGTAACTTCATATTTCTTCTAGGAATTCAGGAGGAAAAATAAGGTCTAAATCTATTGTTTAAACCTGCAATAACAGATTTTTGGCCATTTGGATGCAGCGGAAACAAGCTATTAACACAACACTGACATATTCTATCCATAACCTTTTAAGTTGATATGGCAAACTTGTTAGAGTTGCCTATTTCATTCATTCAATCATTTGGAGTCTGGCCACCTGGTGAATATAAGGCCAATATTCACTGAATTTTATCTCTGTTTTTGGTCTCCACCAGCTCCTTAGGGAAATATCTCTTAGCTGCTAATGCTTCACTATCCTTAGCTTGTCGCCAACGTCAGCTCTGCCCAAAATCACCACCTCGTTCACTCATTTACTAACCCCTAGTAGAGTACCAGGTGTATTGTCACCAAGCTGCATACAGTATAGGATGTTAGCAAAAAGTTGAGTACATGCTATTTTGTGGGCGCTAGCTATACATCATAGTGCATACATTTAAGATTTCAGACACTGAAATAAAATGGTGGATAGTAAATTTAGTGCAGTGCATAGTAAATAGTAGGGCTGTCAATCGATCTGTTCAAAATGTACCTTAAAGGGATATTTGTCAAGTATTGAATACTCGTATCAACATGGGAGTGGACAAATGTGCTGCTTTATGCAAATGTATGTATATATTTATTATTGGAAATCAATTAACAACACAAACAGGCAACAACAGCTGTCAGTGTATCAGTGTGCTGACTTGACTTGACTTTGAAAATGGCCATGCCAGTTTTTCCTCGGAAAAGTATAGCGCAAGTTTGAAGCGTTATTTAGCCACTTTTGCAACAAGCTAGTATGGCATGGTTGGTACCAATGGATTTATTAGGTGTTCTAGTTTCATATGATACCAGTATCTTTACTCTAGCTTTAAAACTGCGAGTTTTTCCACAGAAAAGTAAACCCGTAAAGTTGTGGGCGTAAAACAAAAGCAATGAGCAAAGATGCTAAAAAGCTCTGGGAAACTACAGTTAAGTGAAAATTCTCTACAAACGACCCGATTCCAAACTGAAGCAGTTGTTGATCACCATACTGGCCGGTCAAGAGTAGTGAGGAGGCAGCAGTCAATGACGGTATAAAACTGTTGTTTTATACCATTGTGGTAATTGCAACCACAAAAGGTCCTCCAGCATACAGTCCTAAATTATCACAAAAAATATTAGGTTGATGGGTCAAGTAGTATGCGAGATTAGCTGCGGACGGACAGATACACAAACGCACACACACGAACACATGATCCCCTCCAGGCTTACGCCTGGCAGAGATAATGGGCTAGACTTAAGAGGTTTTGGGAAAAGAGAATAAACAGGCCTAGCTGGATCATTCACATAACCATCAACTGGCAAAAGCGCTCACCATTTACCACTTCATCTGTAACTCACCAAGTGTGAAAATACCCGTTATTGCCATGCATGGACAACAAGATAACCGTGTAGATTATGTGGCCAGCAAAATCAATGATAACGATGTTTCTCTCAGTGGCATCAGGATAAATTCCAGTGGAAAATGAGATGCAGCTGTGAATAATAAGATGCAATCTGAAGGAGACCAAGATGAAGACATCTGGATTGAGACAGATGTAGATGAAGAAATAGATGGATGGCACGAGGGGGGTATGACCTTTACTCTCAGCACCTATGGGGCAGGAATATTACCCAGCAGGCCCCTCACTGAACAGATCGATCCAGGTGCAGAGCTCAGTCAGATCGATACCAGCCTTAATATAGTCCATACTAAACATCGGCTGTTTAATGAGATACCAGTGGCAGTTTTTTACCTCACTTCTCAAGTTAAAGTGCCTATCATGTTTCATTTCACTCCCAATTACAACCTCGGGCACCTTTGAATCCCAGGGGCAGCTGAAAATATTGAAGTTAACATTTCGGTCCATTTGCTGGCAAGTAGAGGGTGTGAGGTATTCTAATCTATGGTGTCTAAGGCCATTATCATTCCTTTATGCAGCAATGCTGAATACCAAACTCCCTCAAGGGCCCTAAGTGTATGTGTGTAAGCAATCCCGTGCTCTGAGCTATAGTATGTGAGCAGTGTGTTTATGCAGAATGAATATTCAAGATAAATTCCAGTGACCTCCTCTGTAACTTGGACTATTCTTATTTTCTGCCTCCAAGACTATTACTCATAAATTATAAAGTTATTTATAAGTACTGGACTTGGTTATATAAACACGTTTTGAAGTTCTGTGACATCTGCTGCTCTGGAAGCTGTCCATTGTTTGACAATCATCTAACAACAGCTCCCTCATGTGGTGAAAAGCTCCTCTAAAATGATCTACATTTCTCCTAATTTGTATTCCACAGGATGGAGTTTTACCTATCTCATGTATGTTTAAAAGTTTCCCGCTGGAACTAAAGCAGGATACGAGCACAGCTTACTGTCGGTCTCTGAAGTTGGATCACTTCCACAAAATGTCAACATTTGTTCAGACCACTGAAGATTATTCAACCCAAAATGCCACATTTGCATTCTTTTGGAGGGCCAATTCCCCCCGCAGCTCTCCGCTAAGATACATCCTTCTACCTTCAGGCTAGACTTTTGAAGGGATAAGGCCTCTCGCCACAGCATACCTCAGTCAATAAATCTTCAGTAGGCTATGAAGTGAATCCGCTCGCTAAAATCATTCAGCAAATCTTCATCAAAAGTGAACCAAACCTGATGTGACTACAAATAAGGTAGCTTGTCTTTGGTTTCTGTTTGATTGTAAATGCACTGTTGTCCAGAATCCATGCATTCCACAGAGAGATATATCATTTTCAATAGTCTGCTAAGCTCAGCAGCGACACAGATATAATATACGAGTGCACACAATAGCGCCAACAACAACAACAAGCTACAAAACCCTCTCCAACAAATGCTCAGGCTCTCGGTTCATATTTCTTGAGGCCCTTTCAATTCCTGGATAAAAAGAATGGAGGAAGGAGTCCTTGAGGAAGACGGAGGGTCCGAGACTTACTTCATTCTTCCTGGTACCTCCTGCCCCCCTGGCATGACCTGGATAAGGTCTGATCGCGCTGCCCTGCCCTGGGAAAGGGGAAGCCATTAACAGTCCCGTGAGAAGGACACATTCAAATAGGAAACCATACAGAATAAACACAGCGTGAGCTCACCGTCGCGTTCCCATGACCCAAAATGACTGTATGTGTATGAGTGTGTATGTGCGTGGGTGTGTATGTTCAGTGTCAGCCAGATAACCAGGAGTGTCGTGTTGTTGACCCAGCCAACTCCCTGCATGAGTTTAGACTACAGCTAGCACCTCCCATAGAAATAAGCATGCAGGAGATTTAAACTGTGGGATTCTAAGCGAGGGCATCCACAGCAGCCAGGCCATTTAAAAAAAATTGGGAAATTAATCATCAGATCTTATTGAAAATTTTAACTAGATTGCGTTTGCCGGCACAAACAAAACACAAAAACAGACATGTTTTCGGGAAATTGAGAGGCTTCCTTTCAATACTTTAAGTA
The DNA here is from genome assembly GCA_916700815.1 of Helicolenus hilgendorfi. Lineage (NCBI taxonomy): Eukaryota > Metazoa > Chordata > Actinopteri > Perciformes > Sebastidae > Helicolenus > Helicolenus hilgendorfi. The sequence continues at coordinate 1,190 of CAKALG010001807.1, read as the reverse complement.
CTTTAAATAAAAAAATTCCATGAAGAGGACCCTCTCCCTATGTAGATATGAAGGGCTCATTCTAAGCTATTCTAAAACACAGCAATCATAGGTTTCAAGTGATTATACACTAATGAAAACATAGTTATGAATATTATATTCCATTTCTGCTAATAGATCCCCCCAAATGTTACACACTGTTCCTTTAATTGTTTGATCTATAAAAATAAAAAGTGAAAAATGGTCATTACAATATCACAAGTATCATATCGAAGTTGATGCCTTAAAATAGCTTTTTTGTCCGACCAACAGTCTTAAATCCAAGGATATTCAGTTTACTGTCACATAAAACAAAAAGTAGCAACAAATGATTCCATTTAGAATTCCACAAAGAATTTGGGGTATTTTTACTTCAACTTAAATTGCCTTTTCCTTTTCTTGGTCCACTAATTGATAAATGAAGTGATTCAGCAACTATTGTAAACAAGCCTTTTCTGGTCAAAATCAAAGCATTTTTGTCATTCCCTTCATTATTTCATTTTTACAATGTTTGTATTTTTGTCAAATCTGTTCTCGGTTCCAGATGTGAGATTAAAGTTATCTTCCTCTGAGTCAGCCACTGCCCACTGAGAGGCAGTAGAGTTCCAGTGTTAGGCACATCGCCCATGCAGTCCTAAGTGCTGTCTATGCCTGGAGCCAAGCATATCATAAACACTTTCAATATTTCTTGATATACTGCAGGCAAAACCACATTACATCAAGCGCCAAATTCACCTTAATAAAACACACGATACCAAAGGCTGCTGATATATCACCGCAATATTCCGAGCCTACATTCACACCGCATAAAAGGAACATTTCTATCAAAATACAAACACACACTTTGTCCACTCGTGGTTTGATTTACGGCCACGCCTTGGAACAATAACAGGTTGCTGTTCATTATTCCGTGAAGATTTACTATGTGAACAATTTCAGCTTGAGGAGCTGGAGTGGCGTCATTTCGCTTGGTGATGAGCCAGGGCACATAGGCGGAGGTTGCCAACATCATGTCACCCCGCTCCCTCTGCTCTTGAATGGGCAATCAGAGCGAGCTTTGAACTACGCACACAGGTCACATCCTCAGCCGGGCGACCTGAGAGTTGTATATATTATGTATACATAAGTAAATGTGTGGCTTGACAAAAGTGTGTGTGGGGGAGAGTGTCGAG
>CAKALG010001805.1:0-11323 GCA_916700815.1 Helicolenus hilgendorfi | reverse complement strand
GTTGCCCGAGTATCATACATATCATGTAAAATTCAATATTGAGCATTTCGGGTGAACAGGAAAAAGAGGGATTTCCATCTAGGAGATTTATTTTTATTAATTTGTTGGTAACACTTTATATTAAGGTCCTTGTAATAAGTACTAGTTAATAGGTAATGAGACCCTTATAAATCCTTATAAGATGCTTATTGACATTATTATGTGTTAATACGACTATACAAGTAAGGGTTAATGTACAGAGAGCCGGTTGCCTATCCTGCTCAGCATGCTCTGGGTAGGATAGGATAGGTTTATAAATGTCTTATAATCTAACACTAAATGTGTTAATGATGCTATTATTAGCACTTAGTCTTATGAGCACATAATAATGTTAATAAGCATCTTATAAAAGCTTATAAGTGCCTTATTGCATACTAACTAATGCTTATTACAAGGATCGTAATATAAAGTGTTAGCTGTTTGTTGGGGTAGTTCATTTTAACACTGCAATCCTATAAAACCTGTCTCGTAAATATGATTAAGGTTGCCTTAGTAACTGAGTATCAGATTGACAAATCCAAAATGACTACGTCAACAGTTTTCGTGGATGTTAAATGGATTGGAAGATCCGGTTCCTCTGAGTACTTACACGGTCCAAAGACATGCAGCTCATGTGAACTGCAAAAACTAAAATTGTCCAAAAGTGTGTGATAGCCTGGTGACCTATCCAGGTAGTACCATACCTCCTACCCAGAGCATGCCGGACAGGATAAGCGGTTTATATCAATGGATAGATGGTTGATGGATGGATTAACTGTTACATGAAAAGCTTTGTGGGAAAGTTGACCTCAAACTCTGCAGCTACATATTTCATGTATTATAGAGAGCTCTGTACAGTGTCCCTGGTACCAGAGCTGAGTGTTGAAACAGATCTGTTCAAAGATGAAACACCACAGAGTTAAAGGGTAACTTTGGTATTTTCCCATGTGTGTTTGTGTGTAACCGACTAATAGGGACACCAATTTCTGAAATTGGTCCAGTATTGAGGGAGAGAGTGTAGACGGCAGCTGCTCGCGGGCTGCAATATGGTTCTATTGGGGCAAGCTGGCACCGTCATTTACGTCCACTAAAAGTGCTTGTTTTTGCCATGACAGGCTCTGATTGTTATCACAAGTGTCGGACATTACGGAAAGAGTCTCGCTCTGAAATCTGGCGAGGTGACGTGTTGCTGGAAGACAATGGAATGACACTAAATGTGAATACATCCATGGTGGAAACCCGAGCGCCAGCCGGGCAGAGTTTGTTTCGTTGGAGTACAGAAAGTGTAGCTTAGTGTTATCTAAAAGATTTTCCATGTCATGGCTGAATATTTAGATGATTTCCACAATGTGGACAAGGTGTTTGAATTCGATGGCCGGCCGTATTTATTTGAGCAAGAGCATACGGATATTCAGGTTTCACAACGAGACCTCTCCTGGAGTGGGACTTGGACACAGTAACTAATAGACCGGATCAAGCGAAAGTCAGATAAAAATGTTTTATTTCTGTGTAGGGTCCTTTCCATAATGTTGTCAGACACTTATAATAACAAGCACTTTTAGTGGACGTAACGTTACATTGATGCTGATCACTTGCCCTCGCAGCTTGTTTCTTGGCTACCGGTTACAGCGTTCCCCCTCAATACTGGACCAATTTCAGAAAATGATTGTCGCCATTAGTCACTTAGACACAAAAACATGGGATAATAGGGTCCAGGTGGAAAAATACCGACGCTACCCTTTAATGAAAAGTTAAATCAGGCCAAAGAAACTCTGAAAAGTACAGTAGTTGTTCTCTCTTGTGTAGCCAATTCATTCTGTCGTAACCTGCGGGGCAGAAGCTGACGGCTAAGGTCACACCTAATAATCAATACAGGAGCTGTGAAGCTCTGTAGCGGGAGCAGACACTCAGATTATTGCTGAAGTAAAGCCTCGCTCAAACAAAAGCAAAGGTGATGCTGACAGGGACTCTGTTGGTTTCAGTAATGGCCGAGTTGCACGCCTTTCTCTGCCGAGAGAGGTCATGCTGGTTTTGATTGGTTCGTCACTTCATTACCGTGGTTTGAAAGCACTTGTTCAGCAAAATTTAAAAAGGACAAGTTAGTCAAGCCGGTAACATACTTCCATTATTCTTTGACATGTGCTGCAGGCGTTTCGCCTCCAAAGCTTTAGTCAAGGTGTTCCCTGCCGGTTGAACCGGTTCACCATGCACACAGCAATGTCACATTTCACCCCTAAATACCCCGAGTCTCAGGAGAGTTTCACACTTGAATTACCTCTCAGGTTCCAGTGAATGCAGATGTCTCTGCCCTCCCTGTATACTCGCTCATCAATAAAAGGTATTTTCACATTGGCTGGTAGCTGATTCCTCTGGGAGCGACCTCGCCTCAGGCTGACTGTTACAAACCTCTCTGATTCAATGCTTTAATACCTTGATCCCTTTCCATTAGAGCCCAGCTTTACAGTATCGATCACTACTTTTTAATTATCCGCCACTCGTCTGGTATTTTTCAACAAGAAACAGTTTTCACCGTTTTTGGTCCACATCAACAAATTAACTCATACAAGTGAGAACCCCGTCTTCGTCTCCTTTGGACCGAGCTTGTTCCCTCTATCTGAGGAAGGGGACCAGGTGGCTGAAAATGGTTCACGTCTCTGGGGTGGTGTGAGCGGGAGAGGGGTTTGTAGGACAGCGATATCCTACTTTCACTGCCCCACTTAGGAAAAAATGAAAAATCACCAGAGGGAGCTGGCATCCACTCGCTTCTCTCTTTCTATTTTTTCTTCTTTCTGCTGCTCCTCCCAGTCTCAACCATACATGGTTTAAAATAATTCAGCCTGTCTCTGTGAGACGCGGGGGCATTTTTAGAGGTTGTACTTCTGTTTTTTTGTCTGATTTGTGAGGCCCAGATGACAAAGCAACACTCCTGTTTAGCTGATAGTGGTGGCATGACTCGCTCATCTGCCTGTTGTAGCTGAAGTTGTAGCGTGTTTTAACTTGTAGATACAATTAAGAAGAAAATATGAGTCACGATATGTGGATAAAACTGAAAGCACGCGAGGCTGAGAAATCTCACCGAGAACCGGAAGTGATCAGCTGTGTTGAATGGTTCTCTTTGTAGATCAATGTTTTTCATGTTTTAGGTGTACAGTAAGATCAGTGATACTGTCTTAACCCATTTGTGCCCAAAGACTATATTTAGTGTGATGAGGGAAAAATACAACATTTGTTGTGATTTGTCAAAAGTTTTGAAATTTGGTGCAGACACACTTTGGGTAATTATCTAACAGTAAAACTTTAAAATCTTTAGATCACATGAAAAATCACACTTTTATTAATAGTCAGGATTTTCGAAAAATGAGGAAAAACACTAACATTGGATTTATTCAATGTTTTCCATACAAAATATTTATTTTACACTGCATATCTTTGATATTCAGCTTAATATGAATTCATAAATACCAAATACTTGCTTGTACTCCTTGTAGTTTCTGAGATACAGACATTTTCTTATTATACTAAATCTAGTATTTGGACAGATGGGAGTATTGTTTTTTTTGGGGGAAAATATAAGGAAGTCTATAGCAAAAAAAACAGAAGTCCCATTCTGAAAATGTCTTCACATTTGTGCTTATAGGCAAGCCCAGAGAACACTTCCACCAAAGAAAAATGTCAGTTGTGGGCAAAAGAAGCTTTGAAGAAATACAGAATGACAGCATTTTTAATTATGTTAATATTAAGCTTAAAAAAAGCTACAAAATGCTTCACAATAAAATAATTTAGCTCAAAATATCAAACAGGCAGGATGGTAACAAACACAAGAGCAACAAAATGGAATTAATAAAACAGAAAGGAAAAAATAATTCAGACATCAGTTAAGAAAAGCGAGAGAAAATTAGATGTTTTTTTCAATTATATTGGATGAGCTAATAGTGAGAGGTAAACTGTTTTAAACTAATATGTAAGAATGCTAAGATTTTCTTGTGAAGCCATGTCCCACATGCTGAACATGATTTAATTCCGTCTCTGTGTGGTATAAGGTGGCTGAATTAGAGGCCCATGGAGGCCACGGCCCCAGTGACCTGCTGAAGGATGAGCTGACCCAGTCCCTGGAGGAGCTGGAGGCCCTGCTGAAGGCCAAAGATGAGGTTGGTGCTCGTTGTTCCATTTTCCATCACCAGCCCGGGTCAGAGGCTGGAAGCTGCAGTGTTCATCACAGGTGTTGATGAAAGATTTAAGCTACTGAAACTCAAGTGTACCTTTTTTAAATCTTCTCCAGGAAATCCACATTTTGCAAAACAAGAAAGTAGAGTACCACGAGATGGAACACGACAGGGACGAGGCCATTCACAGATTACGGGTAGGAGATTATTACGACAACGTGGTCTGCTTTTATAAATTCTGTACACCTTTGGTGAGTAATAGTGAAATAATTATTAGTTAAAGGGGACCTATTGTGCTTATTTTTAGGTGCATACTTATATTTTGGGTTTCTACTAGAACATGTTTGCATGCTTTAATGTTCAAAAAACGCTTTATTTTTCTCATATCGGCTGTGCTGCAGCACGTCTTTTCACCCTCTGTCTGAAATGCTCTGTTGTGATTGGTCATCTGAACCAAACTCTTCAGACTCCGCTTCAGCTCCGCTCTACCTAGCTTTGTTTGATGGTGTGCCAAACTAGGTGCAAAGCAGGTATTATGCAAATGTGTTACTTGGTGACATCACCACGTTACAGAGGAAAAAGGCGGGACTTCAGCCAGTTCAGGAGCAGTGTTTCTGTGGGGGAGAGTAACTCCCTTTGCCATGGACTTTGCAGACCTTTTACATGCACAAATAACTAAATAGCACACTGAAGGAAAGGGGGAAATAAAGCACAAAAGCATAATAGGTCCTCTTTAAATTAACAACAGCCTCCTCTTCTGTGTAGGAGATGGAGATGCGTAATGCAGAGATGGAGCGTCGCGTCCAGAACTCGGAGCAGAACCTCAGTAACTCTCTGGAGGAACGGGATCGCATGGACTCTGAAATCCAGAGGGCCATCGAAATTCTGGACATCAAGATCTTTGACCTTAATGACCTTCGCCAGAGCCTGGTTAAACTCATCGACAAATAAAGAGGGGGTAAAAATCCAACCCAAAAAAGAGAGATAGAACAGATGACTGGGTTGAATTTGTCGTGGTCAGCGCAGCGGGGGGGGAGTAAACAAAACGAGATGGAGCTGGTCCCCCCGTCCTCTTCAAGCACAAGAACCACCTCGGCTGCAGGGAGGGAGCAGCACACACACGGTTTTGCTTGTCCGATCTAGTGTAACGCTTCATGTTGCTTTCAAGGGTAACATTCAATGCAATAAAACCACCTTTAAGGTAAGTGCTTAACACCGCTAGACGTTTAATATAGAGAACTGGTGCTTGTAGTTTTTCATAAGTAGGACTTTTGTACACCACAACGGCGATGCAGTGTCAATATGAATAAGAGGCCTTGTTTTTTTGTTTTGTTTTTTTCAACTGGCAGGTGATTAAAAAAAGAGCACAAGACAAAATACTTTTAAGAGATTACCCGCTGCATACAACATAATTATTACGGAATTAACAGTTAACAAAGTTGGATTTGTGCAGAGATAAACTTGTGTGTGCTCTTGTAGTTCCCCGTGCATAATGTAGCAGCTTTAACGTGTAAAGTGAAGGACAGAGTGGTTGTAGTTGGTGCTTTTCCCCACAGGAATAAGCAGCAATGACATATATTCAAGGTCAGTAAAAAAGTACGCTAATAGTGTTTTCTATTTGGGTAAGGCATGGACACACAACTGTTAAGAGCAGAGTCATCAATAAGGTCTTTCAGCACCTCGTCTGTTATCACATCTTCATTTAAGCTCGTAAGAAACCTTTAAGTCTAAGATAAATGACAGTAACCTGTAAGTAGATATGATACGATAAGTAATTACATTTAGGATAAATAAGCATTTTCCACATGATATAAATCAATAATGCTACAGCTATTAAATAAGTAAACACTGGAAATATATCACTTAGTATTACAGATAAGTTAAACTGTGCATCAGATCTTAACAAACCACTGACTTAGTAACGTATTTATGACGGTAGACGCATTTAAAGAGATTTAAGAGACGTTTTCTGCCTTCTGTCGTTTCTCAACACGTTACCTTTAGCTGTGGACAATATGCCACACGCCTTGAGAGTGTGGCTGTACTGTATGAGAAGTGTCTGAAAGAGCCTTTATCACACAGACTGTATTATTTATTAACATAGTTCATGATGCTATGTTTGTATTATTTTTTTCAAGCCTTACTGTTCTATTTCAAGGATGGTTGTTGATATTCGTGCCAGCTCTGTGTCTCAAACTTTGAGCTGTTGTCATCACGCTTTGGAAATAAAAAGCAAAGAATACAGTCGCACGGCCTTTTTTAATGTACTTCCTTCTTGTGTTTACAGTCATTTTTTCCTCTCTGTGGGCCATCGCATTAATCCAAATGGTTTCAGTAAGTTGATTACCTTCAGTGATTCATTGAGCCAGCCACCAAAATCCAAATTTAAAAGTCAAATTAGTGGGTTCGTTGGTCACTTATTTGGTCATGCTCTACAGATGTTGTCATGGAAATGTGCGTTAGGACAGTAAGGGGTTAGAGAAACGGGTTTGTTACCAAAGAAGGTTGCCGGTTTGATCCCTGGACCTGCAGGGTAAATGTGGGTGGGGAAAGAGAAACAGCAGTGCTTCAACCTCTTGCATTATTACTACCGAGATGCCCTTGAGCAAGGTCCGTACCGTCCGACTGCTCCAGTGAAAGACGCGACATGGCCAACAGATCAGACTGGTTGTACTGGGCAGCTTCCAGGTGTGAATATATGTGAACATGGCATTTCTGAAAAAGATTTTTTTTTTTTTTTTAATGTGGTTTTTAGTTGTCTGTGAACAAATTCCTGGAGTTGTACTGTGGCAATCTAAATTTACCTTTTTTTTGTTATTATATTTACCAACATTTATTATGTTAATTTTTGTAAATGAGTCCTCCATACTTTCACATTTTACATCTTTACAAATCAGATCCAATGTGATCCTATTTACTGGTCTGTCATACACCAGACAGCTGACAGCACCCACCTGTCGGACTGAAAACATGATAAAGTATTGATTAATGACTCTTAATCATCTTTAAATAGTTTCAATAGACCACTGGATCAATATAGTTTACTTTAGTGCTCCTCAATATGATTTAACACACTATGGACACCAGTCTCTATCCACCTTTAAGCCTTCTCAGGTTTATACTGCACACGTAGACACACCAACCCTTAATGCTTGGTTTCTGTGTGTCATCATCTATGACTTCAGTTTTATAATGTGAAAGAAACATGTGTCTATCTGCTGTCTTTTGATTACATCTGTACCCACAGAACACGTCCGCTGGTTTGTTTTGATGCAGTCAAACAAAAATATATTCTGAAGAAAACCATCAATCAATCAATCAATCAAATGTTTTATTGACATTGATGACATGATTCCAGCTGTCTACTTCAGCTTCTTCTTGGGTCTGACGTGGTTGGTGTGTCCGCACTTCTTCTTGCGGCAGTTGACGGCACGTGGATGTAAACGAGCGTAGCACCTGAGCACGAGAGGAGCAATAGAATAACCATCATCATCCTGTCACTCTCACCAACTAATGTTTCAATGTCTACATCTATTTCTTCTCTTCTATAATCAGTATATATAATTCAGTCTTTCCATCTCCACCTCTCCTCTAAGTGGTTTCAGTAGGCTACAGTTTAAATGACTTAATGGTTTAGGCTAGGCCTTAATGACCCACTAATTAAACTGTACCTGGAACAATGCACACTAGCTACTACTTGAACTCCACCAACAAATCTACTATGTGATTACATGGTTAGGCCGAGAACACCAACTCCCATTCATCCCACAGTTTAAGAACTGCTGGTTAGGCAGGGGTTACACCAAAGGATGTGTAAAGGAGTTGTTACAGAACCAGTAAGAGATTTCAAATTTTTTCAAAATTTTCGGTAACACTTCATTTTACAGATCCGCAAATTTCATGGTAATTAATTGGTAATTAGCAGGTAACGTATTTGAAATTTCTTTGGAATTACTGCCAAATTACCCCAATATTTACCTGAAAATGTATCGAAAATTACTTTATTATAAACATTATTTCATAATTATATTCCGCTATTTCCCAATAGCTGGTCATTTATTTAATACATTTCCAGGAAAAGAACACAAAGTTAATTAATATGCTTCATTTCCATGTCTGCGGATGAATAAATAATAATTAGCAAATAACTTATTTGAAATTTCTTTAAAAGAAACTCCCTGAATCATTACTTTAGCTACCAGGTTGTATAGACAATAAGTCACACAATGGTGACATTTGTGCCTGAGCAGAAGTGACTTCTGTTAGTTTTTCACCTTCGATGAAGAGCAGCAGCTTCTCAAGCCTAAGGGCCCTATTTTAACGATTATATGCTATTTTAGCATATAATTATTAAATAATGTTTATAATAAAGTAATTTTGCTGCTGGGTTTGTTTACTTACTTGCGGCAGATCATCTTGTCACAGTTGTACTTCTGAGCCAGCAATTTCATAGAGGGCTCGATGATGCCCCCTCTCAGACGCAGGACAAGGTGGAGGGTGGACTCTGTGGAAGAAAAGAAATCATATATAATAATCATGATACACCACCTCTCTCTTACCTTATGACATTAGTGATGGTTCGGCACTGTGGGAGTCTAACGTACCCTTCTGGATGTTGTAGTCTGACAGGGTGCGTCCATCCTCCAGCTGCTTTCCAGCAAAGATGAGACGTTGCTGATCCGGGGGGATACCTGGAAAACAGTCACAACTGTCAGACATAAAAAGTCATTTTTAACGTTTACAGCTGCCATCGTACAACATGTGCTCTAATTTAACTTCTCTTATATAAAAAATATATAATAATAGTATCCTTAATGTTTGTGATGATGGAATGCCTTCCTACATTTTATTTGGTGTGATAAGTTTAGGGTTTATTGATGTGCATATTACAAAATGACAGATTGAAGAAAACAGATATACAATCTGAGGTAAATTTAGGGTTTATGAAGCAATCTGAAACCATTTTATAAAAACACAATTTGATTTGATTTGAAATTGTTTCCTGTTTCTGTTAACAGAAAGTATTAGATCATATTTGAATAAAGTGGGTTGTTTATACATTTTTTATTGAAACTTTGACACTACACTGTAGTCTATTTAATGATAATATGTAAGGACGGAGAAAAGCAAAAGGGAAAATGGGAGAATATGCGGAAAGGGGTATTTAATTTTTTTATTTTATTTAATTTAATTATTAGTGATATGTTCATCGGAGGTCAATGACAGTTTGGTAATATTTACCAGACTGCTCAAATGTCTGACAGATCAATGATAACCAGAGCAGCAAGGTCAACTCATTCAGAGAATTTTCTTTTTTCTAGAAATCTCAATAAGAGGCAAAAGCACCACACAAAGTTGGGGAATTTAACAGATTTTTTATAAGAGCGAGAATCAGAAAGATGAGTTTGTTGTTGAGAAATTATAGAGTTACACAGGAATTTGTGCATGTGGGAAAATAAAAAATAACACAATAACACTTCATTTTACAGGTCTGCAAATTTCATGGTAATTAGGTGATGATTAGCAGGTAACCTATTTGAAATGTCTTTAGAATTATTGCCTGTACGAAAAAATCTGCCACCCTAGCTGATGACACAATATATTAAACAACATACATCATCACCCTGTTAATGATCTATAGGAACAATTATCATTTTTCAAATTTTTTCCTCTCACATGTGCTCATACTAAAGAGTACCTTCCTTGTCTTGGATTTTGGCTTTCACATTGTCGATAGTGTCACTGGGCTCCACCTCGAGGGTGATGGTTTTACCCGTCAGCGTTTTCACAAAAATCTGCATCTTTGCTCACTAGAAAGGAGACAGAAAATGTGTCAGTCAGACTAAGATGGGCCAACAAACACATAGAAATCACACTAAATGCCAACAGAGAGGAAAAACTCTACAGTAAGACTGTCTGTTCCTGTACTTTTGATGTTATTTCCTCATATTTATAATTAACAATACAGGTATTTGCTATACCTGTATTATTACTGTATCTATTACTGTTTTCAGCAGGTTCTTTTTTAAAACAACCAGTCTGCTAGTGCAGATTGAAAGCTAAACATTCAAGACATTTCACATACTTGACATAAAAGTATGTGTAATGTTAAGTATGTGTAATGTCTTGAATTAATGTAATTCAAGACATTACACATACTTTTATGTTAAGTATGTGTAATGTCTTGAATGTTTACACATACAAGACATTAGACATACTTGACATAAAAGAAAACAAATTCAAAAACTACATTTATACACGAGTGTAAGGTGACAATGTACCAATTGTATACAGCCAAAAACACACCACAGTTTACTGCAGTTAAACAGACTTTTAACTAATATTATAGAGCATTTCCCATAATATTTTTAGAAGTTATCAAATCAGCACTTACGTCGTGACCATTCACCAGTGGTAAGGTAAAACAGGAACTGGGTGAGCCCAGTCCTGTGCTGAAGAAGGGAAACAAGCTCATCCAGTTTGTTTCTGGCACATCTGCCCAGGTGGAGGAGGAGGGTTGGTGTGTAGATCACAGGTGCTGACATGTTGTAGTTATTGGCGGTAACAATCTGCTGTGTTAATACGATACACGTTCATACGAGTGCTCTCAAAATTCCCTAACATTGCAATAAAATGTGGAGATACATATAGGTGTCATTTAAAAAAAAAAAGAAAATACAGAAAAAGGCGCCGTCCCTGGGTGGGCTCGAACCACCAACCTTTCGGTTAACAGCCGAACGCGCTAACCGATTGCGCCACAGAGACAACCATGCATGCCTTACCGCTCATATAGACTTATAAAACACTGTACTGCTCATACTACGTACATTCGATTAGGACCTGTCAGCATACACGTTCATAACCGGTGTAGTAGCGCCATCGTGTGGCAGCTCCGAAACGCAGATACATTAAAAGCATACGAGACATTACAAGATAGCAGCTAACAAGAAGCGAGAAAATGCCGGTAGATGGGTAAGTACCGTTACACGTGACCTAATGTTAAACGGTAAACTTTATATATTTAAACACCAGACTGTCAGAAAACTGCTAGTTTAGCGTTAAAGGGACTATTTGTAACTTTTTACAGCGTATAACTGTAGCGGGTCGGCACACATGCTCGTTCGCATATGCGCGCTCGCGTG
>CAKALG010001804.1:0-14793 GCA_916700815.1 Helicolenus hilgendorfi | reverse complement strand
CGGATCCGGTACCCCGGGTGGATGAGAGACAGTCTGAGAGGCTCGGTCTGCTCCCACTAGTCCTCTTGAAGACACCCGCAGGACAACCAGCGGTCCGAGTCAGCAGCAGCAGTCATGGCTCTGAAGATTGTCAAAGGGAGCATCGATCGGATGTTCGATAAAAACCTTCAGGATTTAGTACGTGGCATCAGGAATCACAAGGAAGATGAGGTAAAAAAAAACACACCCGATGAGAGAAACACTGTCACCTGGAAGGACATGTTAACATTCATTAACGTTTCTAACACATCCAACCGTTAACCGTTATCGCTGCTAGCAGCTAGCATGCTAACGCTAGGTTAAATTAACGTTAGGTATGCTAGCTAGCTAACGTTAGCGTCAGCTCAGTCATTCCAGTTAAGGTAATAGTCAACAGTCGGCTAATGCTAATTTAACGTTTGCTAAATAACATGTTAGAGAATGCATGTTGGTGCTAACTTTAGTCAGGTTTTTCAGCAAAGAGGCTTTAATGAAGAGGTGTTAACTTACAGCTAGCTAACTTAGCTAACTAACTGACAGATAGTTAGTGGAAGCAGTTAGATTATCACAAAGATTACTCTTCAGTAATAACAGAGATCATACCAGAGATAATGTAAGCAGTCTTTACCATTAGGCAACTACTGATAACAATTTACACACCAAAAAAACATCAAAACACCAAAAAAACCGACAATAACCTGATATTTCCAGGTGGACTTTTTCATTCATTCATTCTCACTGTGTAATAGTCTGTTTACTGTCAATACTGTATATACTGCTCCTATTTTTATACTTCATTCTATTTAGATGGTCCATTTTGTTACACTTTGTTTAGCTCTTTTTTTTTATTTTTTTTTTACTGTTAGCTGATGCATCTTGTTTTTTTGCACTATCCCCTTTGCTGCTGTACACTGCAAATTTCCCCACTGAGGGACTAATAAAGGAATATCTTATCTTATAACTTTATCAATTATTGATCTTTAGTGGCTGATTCATTTGGGGAGAAGTATCTTATTTGAGTTGAGGACATCAGAGTCCCTCAACTGTTGAATGGATGATATGATGCTGTAATTACATGGGCAAAGCAGAGTGCTAAAGAGGCTTGTCTATGTTGTTCACTTTGAGCTTAAAATTGCACATATGACCATCCTGGATATAGATATAAAATGGCATCTTCTATTAATCTCGTAATCTCTTGTGAAATGAGTCAGCCAGCAGCAGTTATGAACACCCCATCCATCAGTGATTTGAAGGTGATGTCATCCCTGTCACAGCTCTGTGGGTGATGACAGACTCATCACCATCATCACCACCATCACAGCACCAGACCTGGCTGAGTGGGAGGAGGAGGAGGAGGAGGAGGGTGGGATGGGCCATTAGAGGGCACTGTTTTGGGGCAGCCACGTTTACATCTCTCACACTAGCCTGCTCTTCTTGTAAGCTTTGTGTCTAACCTGCTGTAAAAATGCTATGTCAGGTATTTGGAGGGGGTGGGTATATTAGGCCGGATCCCTGGGTTGTTGTTGTTGCACGGAGCTGCGGCGGTGCTGTGCACACCTGTCTCGAGCTGTAGGTCAGGTGTGAAATGTAGAGGTAGCGTGTCTAACCTGAGAGCAGTTTAATACTTTCTCAATGTAGCAGTATGGTGACCAGATCCCAACAAACCAATTGTGGGACAAAGAGTATGTTTGTGTGGGACGATGTGGGACATGTTACCGAGGCTGAGAGGTAGTCTACAATTTTGATATAATGTCTATCTAACTTAAATAATAAACATTTCTGTTCTGCCCCTTACCTTGTAACATCTCTCGAATGCATCCGTAGATCGGCACATCTCTTTGTGAGCCGCACGTTTCTTGTGAGACTCAAACGAACTGTGTCGCTTCGTGTCGTATTCCCCCTGTGTGAAACTGAAAAATAATTCACAAAAAACTCGGAGAATCGCCTTCCACCGGCTTATGAATACTCATAAGTAGTTTCACAGTCTTTGTTGTAGCTGCTTTTCCTTTTCTTTGTGGTAGTTTCCATCATATTCCGCCTAAATCTGCATAGCTTGTGACTTTGCGGTGAGCATAGCGTAGCAAAGATGGTGAAATGTTAACCTGCACTTGACCCACCTGTGCGCAGTTTGACAGGAAAAACAGCCCAGTGATGACAGCCTTCCCTGCTTTCTTCACAGCCATTCGATTTAAAGATTTAAAAAAGCGTCTGTCCTGCAGTGGTTTGACTGAAAACCAATGAAAATGTGGGGCATCGTCTTAATATGTGGAACGTGGGACAAGAGATAAACATGCTGTACAGTCCCTCTTAAAGTGGGACACCTGGTCACCCTACGTCGCAGATTTGACCTGCTTACCACCTCACCTGAAAACCAATTTACAAACAGGGGTTAAACCACCAGATCCAACCTGCTATATAGGTTTGGGCGATATAGAGAAAATCAAATACCTCAATATTGATATTGTGACAATATTGCAGGGTTGACTTTTAGTGCGTTAACAAAATATTTAGACAATACGATTTTTGATAACTTATCAGTAATGTGGATATAATGACTAAGTGGGTAAAGGTAAATAATAGAACAGCTAGAACAGTCTGGTATGTTCAGAAAGTTACATCACTTTAGCGTAATGCAGCCTTTAAAACCAGGAAAAGACGACTGTTATGCTATATCACAATATCCAAAATCTAAGATGATATCTAGTCTCAAATCACGTTATCGATATAATACTGATATATTGCCCAGTCCTACTACAGTATATACACATTTTGCTTGGATGTCATGTCATCTATACGTTTCTAAATGTTTTTGGAAATCAAGCACTTAGATAGTTGTCCGAGGCTATCAATTCTTGATCTCTTGGTTCAGTGTATGGACTGAGATGTTCACCAGTTGTAACCCAACCTGGGGCCGCCTAGATAAGGTGGTGGTTGCCCAGTCAACAGTGGACAGTTTGCTGAAATATTAATTCGCTGTGAGTGTGTGTGAACGCCTGAGTGTGTGTTGACTTTTTCCTGGCCAGCCCACAGTTTGTTTTTCACGTGTGTGTGCTGAGTCTTTGTACGGTTCATTCATTCACTCTCCCTCCCACGCCTTTGGAACAGCAGGAATATTGTAGAAAGGCTGTGAGGATGTCTTAAGTGTAACTCTGTGAGATTACCAGTAAGAATTTTAGTCATATCTGTAATCGATGACTGTTTTTTTTTCTTTTTTAAAAAGCAGTAGTTGGCTTCAGCTATCACTGAGCTTACTCATCTTTTTCTCTGAATGTAAAGGCCTTCCAGTTATCTCCTGCTCAGTATGCATTGTTGGCTGAAAGATTGTCTTTGTTGGCGCTTTGACAACTATTTAAGGTATTTCACTGGGTTTTGAATCGCTCATTGAAGACGAGTGTGATGCAGAAGCACTGTGTGTGTCTGGTGATCTCGTGTTGAATCCCTCCAGCCCTGCCAGACTCTCAGTTTCTTTAGGAACAGCAGCAGAGCTCAGTCCTTCCCCCCTCTACCTCCTCCTGTCACTGTGCCGCTGTCTCATGACTGCACACACATGACCAGCACACACTCTACAGAGCTATATGTGTGTGTTTGCTTTGCAAGGTTGCTCCTCTCAACAATGAATGGTTGACTGATTGCTCAATCTAAAGGTCTAACTCAGCCTACCCTCCACTGTTGAATGAAATGTACCTCCTGCTCTCTCTATTTCAGGAAATCTATTATATTATAACAGGGGTCAAAAGAACAGCTATTTTTTCACTCATTCATTCAGGCGTGAGGCTCCTGGAAACACTCATTTGTTAAAATGCTTTAGAGGATGGGAGAGCTGTTGAGTCACCCATTACCTTCAGACTTGCATATAATAACCCGTGTTTGTAATTAGAATGATTGAATCTTTTGCTCATGTTTAATATTTTTTGCTCTGTAAGCATGGGCAGTTGGGCATCAAAATTATGTATTTAAGCAATCAGAAACTGGCTAGCACACCTCTGGAGCATACTGCGACACAAGTCATGAATTTGATGACTTTAGACTTGGCGTAACTTTGAATCTAACACCAATGACTCTTGACTTGAGTTTGTCTTATGACTAGGGCTGGGCAATATGACGATTCGTATCGTCAAAACGATATAAAAATGTTGCAATATATGCTAGGCCTGTATTTACTTATTTCTGTTCTTTATGTTCATTTTGCACTCAAATTCTTAAAACGAGTGTTTAATTCACACAGGAGTATACCAAAATAGACTTTAGTATGTGGTTATTTTATATAGACTATTTATTTATTGAATTACCAGAAAACATGCTATATTGTGATATACACTCACCGGCCACTTTATTAGGTACACCTTGCTAGTACCAGATGGTCTTCTGCTGCTGTAGCCCATCTGCTTCAAGGTTCGACGTGTTGTGCATTCAGAGATGCTATTCTGCATACCTTGGTTGTAACGAGTGGTTACTTGAGTTACTGTTGCCTTTCTATCATCTCGAACCACTCTGCCCGTTCTCCTCTGACCTCTGACATTAACAAGGCGTTTCCGTCCACACAACTGCCGCTCACTGGATATTTTCTCTTGTTCGGACCATTCTCTGTAAACTCTAGAGATGGTTGTGCGTGAAAATCCCAGTAGATCAGCAGTTTTTGAAATACTCAGACCAGCCCGTCTGGCACCAACAACCATGCCATGTTCAAGTCACTTAAATCCCCTTTCTTCCCCATTCTGATGCTCGGTATGAACTTCAGCAAGCCGTCTTCACCACGTCTAGATGCCTAAATGCATTGAGTTGCTGCCATGTGATTGGCTGATTAGCTATCTGTGTTAACAAGCAATTGAACAGGTGTGCCTAATAAAGTGGCCGATGAGTGTATATCGTTATTGAGATATGAAATTACCTAAATTGTGATAGAAGATTTTGGCCATATAACCCAGCCGTACTTATGACTTAAAGCCCAGAGTCATAAAATTTTGGCTGATGCCAAAAGCATATTAAAAGACTTAAATAAAGTCTAAGATAAAGTTTAGGACTTGCCTGATTTTGATTTGACTTACAAAATAATCTCCAAACTCCACCTGTGCTGGCTGATGGGTAGCAACAACAGCTTGTTCCTGGTGCTTTGTAGCACAGCCTCCCACTCCGGATATCACTCCACCTAATCTGATCTGGTGTCTGTTGTTTGTCCTTTCCTTTCTCTGCCCTCAGGCCAAGTACATCTCCACATGCATCGATGAGATCAAACAGGAGCTCAAGCAGGACAACATCGCCGTCAAAGCCAATGCTGTGTGCAAGCTCACCTACGTAAGATCTCTCAACACCCTCCACTAAATCACTGACTCTCTGTCTCCATACACATAATGATAGACACCATCATTGTTTGGTTCTCAGTGTAAACCCACCTGTGTTTCTTTGGATAGATACACACAGACCATGTGATGCTAAAAACAATTCCATCAGTCTTTTTATTCTTACAGCACTATCAGAGTAATCAGTTCAATATTCAACACCCAAGATTAACAAAGAAGAAAACTAACCAAACAAAACAGATTTATAACCATGTGGTTTGTAATATGAACCTGAAGCAGATAAGAAATCTATTCTTATTTATATATTCTATATAACTTAAACGCTAGCAAGGGAAGATTTGGTTTCATTCTCTGCAAATGTGGAACGTCGTGTTGAATTTGACACAATGTCAAATTCTCTTTGGTTGTGATAACTGTAGAAAGGAACCGCACACAGACTTTGTTCCTAGTGTATTATCTTTTCTATTCAAATAGCATTGTGTTGAATCAGAACCCATTGTTTGGGCTCAAGGCTTCATCAGGAGCAAATAGAGTTACTTAATACATTTTTATAAAACAGGCACACGACTGCCTGTACAAATGTTGTTTTGTAGCTTAGTCACTACACAGCCTATAATAGCTAGCAGCCGGCACTTGTTGAGAACTCTGCACAATTCCTGTTTTAAATGAAAGCACTCTTTCTATTTATAGCCAAGGCCAACATTTAGGTTTAGATGGCTTGTTGCAATTGGCATCTGTGCCCACTTTGAGAGCTTTCAGCTCAAATCATGGAGCTTCTCTGTGCACCACCGGGACAGCTTAGAGTCCCCCTCCTCCGTTTATTCACCCACATCCCCTCTCTCCCTCTTTTCTCTTCTGCGTTACAGCTTCAGATGCTGGGCTACGATGTCAGCTGGGCCGCTTTCAACATCGTTGAAGTCATGAGCTCCTCCAAGTTCACATACAAGGTACGAGTGGATGCTAATCGGACGTCTTGGAAATGCAGAACATTTTTGGTCATGATGTTATGACTGTGGTGTAGATTTGTCTGGAAATTATTGTTGAGATATAGTCAGTCTAATGAACTGTCCCTTTCTGTAGCATTTAAGTTAGTTTCTCCACATAGATACTCACCCAAAAATAGCACAAGGAGGAGTCACACTATGTACTGTATAGGTACGTCTCCATGGAAGTGATGCAGGGTTCTTAACCCTCTGTAACTTAACGCCCACATCTAGTTATTAAAAACTTCCAAGGACCACTATCTCAAATAAATTAGAAAAGAATTAGCTTTAATTACCAAAATAAATAAATAATAAAAATAAATGTTCTGCTTACCCCCATCCATCAGTGCCTTCCATTATGAATCCAAATTTAATATATTCAGGGTCATATTTCCTCACCACACGCTTTGAAGGACGTATTGGTGCAGGGTCGTCTCCCACATCACTTTTTAGTTTTATAAACATCCATTTTGTGTCACTGTATCCAAGGGAACGTTGGCTAGCTAACGGACAAAACAGGACATGTTGTGATATTCAAACGTAACTGGTCATGGAAATTATGCATTTTTATTTGATGTTTTTTTGTTTATGTGAATTCTTGAACACATTTAGATATAAAAATAACTATCTTTGTATATAGAGTGGTGCAGGAATGAGCTCCTAAAACCCGGAAATGAGTTAGTATTTTAGCACTTCCAGTTCCCTCGTCTCAAAGTCAATGGGTTTTTTGAATGGGTTTTTGGTTAAATGACTGAAATAAGGTCTGTGGTTAACACAAGCTGAAGAGATTTTAATGTTTTGTTCTACGACATAAAATACAACAATAAATACCCCACTTGTGAATCTTTAATCTTTTATATGTCTTTAAAAAAGGTGCTTGCTAACAAGTGGCTAAATGAGACTACTAAACGTTATCACTCCGACTCGTCTGCCTTTACAGCCTCGTGTATGCTTGCGCTCATGCCACCGTGGTGTAGTTCGTTTATAGCCTAACATTTAGCTTTTTAATTCTGTCGATCGCATCCACACTTCAAAAATTATAAAAGTGGTGTTCAGTTGTGAAGATTATCTAACTGAACAAAACATATAGGTATCAATGTTTGTTTCCCACAGAGCTTATTTTCTGCAATAATCCAAAACCTAATTAAAAAATCCCATTGGCTTTTTGTCGAGGGAACCAGGGTGATGCTAAATTCCTGATTGGCCTACAAAAATGTCCTCCCTGCACCACTCTATTACCAAAAAATGTAACTATTTGGCAGTACCTCCGCCCACTAGATAGTGCTCTGAGGCCCTGGTTGAGAATAGCTGCTGTACAGTGTGTTGTTACACAGTTAAAATGCAGCATATCAAATCAAATCAAATCAATTTATTTTTGTATAGCGTCAAATCACAACATAAGTTATCTCAAGATGCTTTAATTCTTTCTGTTTTTTTGTTTCTTCCTACAGAGGATTGGCTACCTGGCGGCCTCGCAGTGCTTTCACGAGAGCACTGATGTCATCATGCTGACAACCAATCAGATCCGAAAGGTCAGTGATGTTCTTCTTCTGTGCGCTCTGTGAATATCTGTTGACAGTTATTTATATCTCAGCCAACCTTTTCTGTCTTGTATTCCTTTCTAATTTTGTGTCTTCTTTTTCTTTCCCAGGATCTCAGCAGTCCCAACCAGTATGACACTGGTGTTGCCCTCACTGGCCTCTCTTGTTTTGTGACCCCTGACCTGGCTCGGGACTTGGCCAATGACATCATGACGCTGGTGAGTCATGGGTAGTTTGTCAAGAGGTTTACCAACAAGGACTTGTGCTCTTTAGTTTTTGTTTTT
Organism: Helicolenus hilgendorfi; assembly: GCA_916700815.1. Classification (NCBI taxonomy): domain Eukaryota; kingdom Metazoa; phylum Chordata; class Actinopteri; order Perciformes; family Sebastidae; genus Helicolenus; species Helicolenus hilgendorfi. The sequence continues at coordinate 6,670 of CAKALG010001804.1, read as the reverse complement.
TTCTGGCTACAGTTAATCTAACTCCTCCTGTGTCTTTATTATTTACCTCAGAACTTTGCAGTCAAGATGCGTTATTCCTTTTTTCCAGTTTGAACACAACCGTCTCTACTGTTTTTACTTTTTTTCCCGCCCTAGATGTCCCACACTAAACCCTACATCAGAAAGAAAGCGGTGTTGATCATGTACAAGGTGTTTCTGAAGTACCCTGAGTCCCTGCGACCCGCTTTCCCCAGGCTCAAGGAGAAACTGGAGGACCCAGACCCAGGTATCTGCATTCAGTGTGTTACGCAGCAAGCTTGTGCTTTGTCACCTGAACCCTGTGAATTATTCAGCAACTAAGAATATGAGATTAAGGAAGGCTCATTTGTGATACCGCCGGGGCTGTCTGGGAATATTCAACAACTCACGAGACTATTTCTGTTGCACAGACAAAGATATCTCACAGTGCATTTATCTTGCTTTATGGCATGTGACCAGGACCGTGCCAGTAGTGTCACACTTATTTACAGAACACTAGTGAGACAATATTTACTGCTCTAACATTCTGAAAGGGCTTTTGTCGTAAAAGCTACTTTCAACTGATTTCAAAAAGATATTTCAAATTTGATGTAAGGTGAAAAGAAAGTTCGATCGGCTGGTTTGTTTTGACGTCCACACAGTAGTACATTGCTTAGCTTCCGTGCCGGTACTCCTGTGTGCTTCTCCAAACTGGGAGCATGCCAACCGTTATCTAAGTTACTCGATGTCACGTTAATACACAGACTATAAGGCTGTATATATACTGTACATGTAGCAGCGTCATCATGCAGAAACCTACGTCAGGTCATGTGGGAAAAAGTTTTTGGAAAGGCTTGGGAAAATAGCATTTTGACTCTAAAGCATACATACTTTGACCCAAAAAATGTTAATGTTCCTATTTGAATACATAAGGAACACCGCTGGAAAGCTACAGAGGGATATATAAACCTAAAAAATAAATAATGGACCTGCTCTTCAATGTATTTAATTAAAATTATTTGTCATGCTACATAGATTTTATACATTAAAATGTGTTTGACTGCTATATTGTTGCACATCATTGTTTTTTAGCCATACTTAATTCACCCTAACCCCAATAAACACACAAATCACAGTTTTTTTTAATTTTTATGTTTAATAAATTATGTTTATGGCCTTTTATTCTGATTACTTTACATTTTCATTGTTCCTCTTTAGGTGTCCAGTCTGCAGCAGTAAACGTTATCTGTGAACTGGCTCGGAGAAATCCCAAGAACTATCTGTCTCTAGCACCACTCTTCTTCAAACTCATGACCTCCTCTACTAATAACTGGGTTCTCATTAAGATCATTAAGCTGGTAAGTCAACAGGATACAGGGTTTCTGGAGTGGTGTAGAAATATTACACGTGGTCTTATATTGCAGCAACATAATATATACTGATCATCACCAAGCCGCGGCTTTGTGTGACACCCACGGTATTGCACCAATCATAGAGAGATCCATCATAAAAGAGGAATTGATACTAGTTCCTCCTCTAACAGCATTATCCTCAAATGACCACAATGCAGTGAAGTCTCATGACAGGTTACATTTCTTAGAGAGCTGTATTTATGTGAGCAGAACCACCACTTTTTTAAAGTAACAAGTTCATATCCCTTCTCTTACAGTTGTTACAAGCCAAATACAAGTCAATTATAGCACATTTTCATAATATAACTCCTAGAATCCATCAGTGTTTATGAAAGGATTTTGACAAAAGTATACATTTTGCTGTGTGTCATGGCCCTCTTTGTGTTTGTTTTACAGTTTGGTGCGCTCACACCACTGGAGCCGCGGTTGGGGAAGAAGCTGATCGAACCTCTGACCAACTTAATCCACAGGTGAGATGAAATCCCACAATACTATACTTCTTCACTGATTGTAAATGCAGTTTGATCTGTCAGGTATATCAATAATAATCTCTCTGTTTCTTACCCTGCCCTCCTCTCTCACAGTACCTCTGCCATGTCTCTGCTGTATGAATGTGTCAACACTGTGATTGCAGGTCAGTACTGCTATTCAATGTGTGCAATGTAGCAGTCTCATTCAGTTTAATGTATGTTTTTGCTCTATTTCAGTCCCTTTTAATGAAGTCGTGAAACTAGGGCTGTTATCCTAAAGAGTTAACATAAAATTTGTTTTAACACCACTAATTTCTTTAACGCATTAACACAATCGATCTTTCGGAGGTTGTAGCGGGCTCAGTTTTAAAGCTAGAGTGAAGATACTGGCATCATATAAAACTACAAAACAAGGAATCCATTGGTACCATATACTATATATAATAACCTTCCAAACTTACACTAAATTTTGGCAAGGAAAAACTAGCATGGCCATTTTCAAAGGGGTCCCTTGACCTCTGACCTCAGGATATGTGAATGAAAATGGGTTCTATGGGTACCCACGAGTCTCCCCTTTATAGACATGCCCACTTTATGATAATCACATGCAGTTTGGGGCAAGTCATGGTCAAGTCAGCACACTGACACACTGACAGCTGTTGTTGCCTATTAGATTTGAGTTTGCCATGTTATGATTTGAGCATATTTTTTATGCTGAATGCAGTACCTGTGAAGGTTTCTGGACAATATTTGTCATTGTTTTGTGTTGTTAATTGATTTCCAATAATAGATATATACATCCGTTTGCATAAAGCAAGCATATTTGAGTATTAAATATTTGACAAATCTTCCTTTTTAAGGTTCATTTTGAACAGATAAAAAAGTTGCAAATAATTAACGATTAAATATTTTAATCGTTTGACAGCCCTACGTGAAACCTTTCTTTCTTCTCACTAAATGTTTCTGTTCTAATTGCTTTTTTGTCCCACATTGCAGTGTTGATTTCCTTGTCCTCTGGGATGCCTAACCACAGTGCTAGTATCCAGGTAAGCCTCTGAGGTCCACTCCTCCATCTGCACCTTCATGTGGTTAAATACTGATCATAACCCTTTCCACCCCAGTTGAACCACAATGCATGCTTTCACCATGTTTCTTTCTGTTCATAAGTCTGCTCAAACATATTTATAGTAGAGACACAGCAACCATAAGAAAGGTCTCCTGAAGCTGTTTTTTTCTTACTTTCAGTTGTTGTGACTGTCAGTAGATGCATGAAAAAAATAATTTTGTACCATCAAATAGCCCCATTTCCCCCACTTTTTTTCTGACTGAAGCTGGTGGTGAAAGGTTTAAGGTGATGTTAATAGCTCTCCCTTTTCTCTTGCTGTCTCTCTCTCTCTGTCTCTCTTTCTCTTTCTGTCTTTCAGCTCTGTGTGCAGAAACTGCGAATCCTGATAGAAGACTCGGACCAGAACTGTGAGCCCTCTGTCAATGCCTGCAGTGTGTCATTTTCTCATTGTCTGCGTGTTTCTCACTATGGAACAGTCCTCCCTCTTAGACGACAACAACGTAGACCCCCTGACTCTGGATAACTCGAACATGACTCTCTAAATTAGGGGGCCTGCTTAAAATACCATTTCACCTAAGTCACCAGTACCCCTTTCACACACAAATCCCGTGTACGACACAGAAAGTGAACAGCAGGTTTTTCCCGGTTTGTTGCTTCAATTTGAAAGGGATACAAGTCTGCTATTCTCAAACATAGGGCGTGGCTCTATAAAAACACTCCCTTGCGCACTTCCAGATTGAGCTGAGAATACTGCACACAGCCATTCGAGTTATCTGGACACCCATACATAGATAGTTTTGTGTGTGGAGTAGAATAGATTCCTGATGTTAATAGAGCAGACTGTGAACCTGTGGTTTTAGGTTTTGTTTATCCTTTCATCGCACCTCATAGTCACGCTTTAGCTATAACACTTATACTCAATATACTGATGAGTAAAGTAGGTGAAAGATCAGACTTCCACTGGGTTTTGAAGATACTTTTCTGATAGAATCAGTAGGTAAAGTAACTAAAATGAGGCTGTCATATCAAGAAGGAGAGGCCACGTTGGATGTCCATAATTGTTTAAAAACATTTATTCATTTACCTTATTGATTAGCTTTCTTTGGAAACCTGCGTCGCTACTCTTTGCTGAGTGGGCGTTTCCATTTGAAAAAAACTAAAAAGAACGCAGATGGACACGCCCTTTAACGAACAGGAATATCCCTGGAAACAGATCAACTGAAGGCGGCAGTTTAGTAAACAACCTCTAAAATGTTTGCTTTGTCCGTCTCACATTTCATCAGTTCCGCCTTTCTCACTGAGAGACAGTTGCATTTTACTGAACTGCTGCTGTCACTTTCCCATCACAGAGGTACATTCAGTGTCTTCCTGCAGCTGCACTGAGGCCATGTCCCCCGGTCATTTCTGCAATGTATTCACCGCAGTGACCAGCCTCACCTCACCCGCAAGGTCACTACTACACTAAGCACCCTTATTGATCCAAAGGAACTGAGAGGCATTTGTCTCTGCCAAATTAGATGATCGACACGAGGCCGTGATTCAGCAGATTTCTGAATCTTTAAAAATCTTGTTTGGTGAGTTGGAAAAGCTGCCAGGGACACGACGGAGGATAAAGCAAAACGAAACTACTGTGTCCAGTGTGTGTGTGTTGTACCGTGTGTGTGTTTGTGCATCCTTTCCATCGTTCTGTGTGTTTTTCCGTTCCTTTCCTTTATGATATTTAGTTTTTCATTTCCATTTGGTTTTTATTCCATGGAAGATAACACAACAGTAATTTGTTCATATTATATTTACATATATATATTTTTGAGATACAGTCAGCTAGGCCTTCACAGAACGACTACATTTAGGGAAGTGAAGTAGGTAATTTGTTGTATAAACTTACATTTTTGAACAAGTAGTCCAGTTTCAAAAGAGTTTTCCGTCTTCTGGAAATTGTGGATCTCCCAAAAAGGACTTTTTCTACAACCAGGTATTTGTTGTGTTACTGCAGTTACAATCAAGTAAGGATAGTGAGGTTTATAAATGTTAGGAACTTGAATAAGAAAATATTAGAACAACATAATGAGACTAATGTCAGCTGATAGAAGTAAATACACATTTTCTTGCTAGTGTTCCGAGAGCTGAGGGTGCACCTATGTCTGTTTTGAAATTGCGCTGAGTTCATGTTTGTTTCTGTAGTGAAGTACCTGGGCCTGCTGGCCATGTCAAAGATCCTGAAGACCCACCCCAAGTCAGTGCAGTCTCACAAGGACCTCATCCTCCAGTGTCTGGATGACAAGGACGAGTCCATCCGCCTCAGAGCTCTGGACCTGCTTTATGGCATGGTAGGAAGCAAAGCCATTTGATTTTACACATCAACGTTTTTCAGTTAATTCTCAGTTTAAGTAATGGTGTTTACTCCGATTTTTAGTGCCAGATTATCTGGGTTTCACTGTCACAGTTTCTATTTCAGAAAAAATCTTAGCAGGGCAGGAAAGCTCTTTTGCTATAGCTGCTGGAAAATGTAGAGTTCACCACTTGCACTGTTTTATGGAACTTGATTTATTTGATTAGTTACTAGGTTTGTCAGGTAATGAACAAAATAGCTAATGGATGTCATATAAAGATTTCTGCAGGTAGTGTTAACTCCATACCAGTGGTTGTATGATATTATATTATGCCATATGTACAAATTATGTGATTTATTCACTGTTATGGATATTACAGTCAATTGAGTCCTTTATTTTGAAGCAGTTTTGAGGACATTCTGTCTCTCTCAGCCTCAGTAGAACAAATATTCTTTTAAAGCTGTGGTCGGCAACAATAGAGAAACTAGCAAGAGTACGCTGGATTTTAGAAATGGTCCAACCAAAAAACCCAGCCCAGTGTTGTTAACTCTTTTCTAATGAAAGTAGCTATCAGCACTAGCTCCAAAAGTCCCTAAATCTAGCGAGAAAGTCACCAATTCTGCAACACTAACAGCCCATCGCTTCAAGTCTTCCTCCAAAGCCACTCCCTCAAAATTATCATTATGAATGTAAACAACGAACATGGCTATTGTTATTACTCACAGCTGTCAAGCTAGCAGCTTGTGAAAGACTCCGGTGACGCGCGATGAGTGCACGGGCAGAGTGCGCACAGGCAGGTAGGTAGGTAGCCCGGTCAATCAGTTCATTCGGGCAGAATGCTTATTGCAGTCCTGCGACAGCCACAGATACCGGATTTAAAAAAAGATTATCAGAGCTTTTGATTTATTGATTGCTGTCGGGATGTGATGAGAATTTCCACAAATATAACAAAAAAGGTTTCTAAAATACATTACCAACCCTAGCTTTAAAGATTTACATTCATGCGTTTAAATGTGATGGTTGTTGAACTGGTGTCTGCTCTCCCAGGTATCCAAAAAGAACTTGATGGAGATTGTAAAGAAGCTGATGCTGCATGTGGACAAAGCAGAAGGAACCACCTACAGAGATGAACTGCTCACCAAGATCATCGACATCTGCAGCCAGAGCAACTACCAGTACATCACCAACTTTGAATGGTCAGTTTCTCCACTACAGCGTGTCTTATTTTTCACTCCATATTTTAACTTCTGTTTCATTTTCCTCTGTATGACATGATTTTGCACCTCTTCATATGTGCTTGACAGGTACATCAGTATCCTGGTGGAGCTGACCCGGTTAGAGGGCACACGGCACGGCCACCTCATCGCCTCTCAGATGCTGGATGTGGCTATTCGG
>CAKALG010001803.1:0-11500 GCA_916700815.1 Helicolenus hilgendorfi | reverse complement strand
ACTGGGACCAGCTCGGCTCATGAGTGCCCTCGCGCCCCGACTTATCGGAGACCGTCAGCTCCCAGGTGACGTGCAAGTTTCTGGAGTAACACAACGCAGGAATTATAGCAAAGAAGATATGACAGATATTTTGCAATAAAAGCATGTACAATTGCAGTGTGGTACGGCGGGGGGGAAAACCTGAAATTAAGTCGGGAAATAACTCGATTAATACACACATGACTTACTTAATGAAATGATATGCAACGAACGAAACGAAAGCGCAGCTGTTGTGATGAATCTCTTGATCCAATTCTGTCTAAACTGTGATTCAGGGCTGCCCCTACTGTGATACAGCCGGTGTCTCGCTGAGGCACCATCCAATATCAATTAAGTGGAGGAACAAAGCTAAAAACTGGAGCGGCCCAGGAGGCCCCAGATGACCCAGGGGATTCTGCTCTGCATTGTCTGTGTGTGTGATGTCTTGTGAAATGATTATTACCAAGGTAAATCGCATGCTCCTCAGAGTCTCTAACAGACAAACCCCCCACAGGGAATTGTCTGAGTTGGTGGGAGGTGGGAAGGAAGGAGGAAGGTGTGTGTGTGTGCATGAACGTGTGTGTTGTGGATGAGGAGTTGGGGGGGGCTAAGTAATTTATTTCAACAATTCAGACAGCCTCTGCAAGGAACACAATTATTTCTACTTCCCCTCTGTACCGCAGCGACTGCCACGGAACTCAAAATTGAGTGCTGCACAGCCTCTAATCAGAGGTTATAAAAACACAGCAGAAACCGCGATGAGGGAGCTTTCCTCCCGCGTGCCGGCATCCCCCTGAGCAGACATCTCGCTCAGACACAGACCTCCCTTCTCACCTTTAATAAGAAAGTGTCATTAAGTGCGATATGAAAAACAAACCACGCTTTGTTTTTGATAGCCGGCGGCTTGAACTGTCCTCTAGTCTCTACCCTTGAACTTTCTTGACAGGGTGGATCTCCGAAGTTATACTGCTTGCTAACCACAAACAGGGCAGGGGTTCCCATGATACCTCACAGAGCCGCTTCCAATTGTAAAAACAAACCAGACATACCAAACAGATGGCAGATGGTATACAATCAACACACATTCTTTTTAACTGAAATAAAGTAAAGCCGCAAACTGTAAAAATATAGAACTAATAGACACAATGATTCCCAGAGAAATAGTGAGACCCTTTTCTCACCTCAGCAGCTAAGGGATTCAAACACTTGAAAACACATGGTAAGCACTCAATTAGCTTAACTCACAAACAACACTTGCCAGGCTACTCAAGTGTCTGGTAAGTGGAATCAAGTGGCTGGTACATTAAACAAATCATACACCTCAGGTGCCTCCATCTGAGTGGTGTTCGCCTCTCTCCGTCTCTTACCTGAGGACCCGCTCCGTTTGGTTGGGCAGCCCGGTGTGACGGCTGATGACTCCAAGATGGTTCTTCAACTTGTCCTTGTCATACTTGGCTACAGTCTTGAAGTACAGCAACTTCCAGTAGCCCGCAGCCCGATCATGCACCTCCACCGTGGCCACCTTCAGCAGCAGTTCGTCCATGCACTTGGGTTTCCGCTTTTTATTCTTGCCCAACTCTGCTATGTATAGCTTGTTCCACAGAGCACTGCAATGATGGTATTGACAGGTACAGAAAGGTGAAATGTCACTGTCAGTGAAAACGACTGAAAAGGGTTGATAGACAAGTGATTGAATTATATGAAATATGTCTGATATGCTAATGTGTTACAGGTTTGTTGTTTTTCAATGCAAATGTTCTGTTCTTTGTGTGTTGGTTGAGAAAAAATATGCACTCTGATAAACTTCCAGTTAATGGATAACTTTATTTTCCCATGTTTTTGTGTCCAAGTGACTAATGGAGAGAACACTTTTGAAATTGGTCCAGTATTGAGGGATAATGCTGCAGCCGCCAGCCGCTAAATGAGCTGTAATCCTATTGGGGCAACCTGGCGCTGTCAGTTTATGTCCACTAAAAAGTGCTTGTTTCTGCCACTGACAAACTCAGATTGTTAGAGAAATTAAACGTTTTTCTTACCTTTGGCTTGATCTGGTCTTTTTTGTTATTGTGTGTCTCACTTGGAAAAGCCTCGTTCTGAAACCTTGCGTCGCATCTACATTGTTGAAATCATCTAAATATTTATCCATGACATTGAAAATATTTTAGATAACACTAAGCTACCCTTTCTGTACTCCAGCACAACAAACTCTGACAACACCGGCGTTCAGTGGCACTCCTCTCTCCACTCTCTCTCACGTTTCCACTGTTGTCTTCCTGCAACGAGTCACATGACACAATGACAAACAGGAAACGGAAGGTAAGAAAAACTTTTCATTTCTCTGCGGGATCCTTTCCATAATGTTGTCAGACACTTAGGATAAGGATCTGATCCTGTCCGTGGCAAAAACAAGCACATTTAGTGGATGTGAACTGATGGCGCCAGGTTGCCCCAATAGGATTACATTACAGCTCATTTAGCGGCTGGCGGCTGCAGCGTTCTCCCTCAATACTGGACCAATTTCAAAAAGTGTTGTCCCATTAGTCACTTAGACACAGTGACTTAGTATCATTACTCATGCCAGTTTTATACAAACCACTATCAGTTTTGATATGTGATAGCAAACTTTACAACATTGTGGAGTGAAACAACACAGCGTTAGGTGTCACTAATACCTAATCCCACTCTTCCTTGTGAGACGTCACGTACAAGTTTTCTGTTTTTCGGTGGACATGAAAACTGCCTGACAAAACAACAGATGTCTCTGTACAGTATATAATATATAAAACCCAGTTTCTACTTCATTTTCACAGGCATCAATTCATGTGGGACGCCAACCTAAAACGTAGTCTTTAAATGAGTAATTTGTGGTGAAGGACAACGAGGTTGCCAGATTGCCTGTCTACACGAAAGCTGTCACTTTGCAAAATAAATCTCCATCTAATCAAGTCATTTCTGTCTAAACTGAGTTCTGAAAGCTATTCATTAAAAAAAAGTGAACTAATCTGCCAATGCTCCAAGTATTTTTCAACTTATTTCCAGTAAAGTAGACTTTTTTTTAAAGATTGTTTTTTTTCAGAAATGTGTGTACTTCTCTTGAAATAAGAAAGAATAAAGAAGGTCACAACAATACAATCAAGAAAAATAAAATCTATAAAATGATCAACTTATGAATGACAAACTGATCCTTATTGAAGACAGGTTTGCTGTAACTAAGTCCACCAGAGCTGAAATTATTTAAAATATAATCAACAATTCTGAGAACCACTTAATCATTTATGTCATGTTTTAAACAAAAATGCCAAAAACATTCACTGGTTTCAACTTCTCTTGTTGATCACCTTGGGCTCTGGGAAACTGTGATGAACAGTTTATTTTCAAAAATATTTTAGACCAAACAATTAGTAGAGAAAATGATCAACAGATTGTTTATAAAAATAATTCTTGATTGCAGCATTTTACAACTTGTTTCAAGAAAATAAGACAAAAGGTGTTCACTGTAGGATTGGATTCCTAAAATGTATTTAATGTACTGTGTATTTTGCATTAACAAGACCTGGCTGGTACTTACTTATCATTGGCGAGCTGATTGAAGAGCTTATTGACGTGGCTGATGGTGAATAGAGCGGAGGCATCCAAGTATGACAGAATCTTAATCAGGATCTCAGATGGCAGTCTGTGGAAAAGAGGTAATTAGACATCACTACAAGGAAGTGTCACTGGTGTTTTTGTTCAGCGTGCACTTCTTTAGAGGCGCTGGTGGATGAGACAAATGTGCTCTCGACAGGCTATTTGGCAATCTTATCATACACCTCTGGCAACAAAATGAAATGACCCGTGTCGGTGTTCTCACTCAGTAGATTTAGTACAAAACAAACACAACATTGACTTCAAGATTTACTGTTTTGTGAAGCGCTGTTATGAGACTTTAATATGAAAATACACCTAAATCACAAAACAACAGAAGAGGGTGTTAAACCCAGTAGATCCATCACACTGGCTCGGATAAAATTGTGGCATCAGAACAAGACCCAAGCTGCAGGAAGTGATGAATTAAAGCGTGAGTGAGACTCAGTCACATCTCAAGTCACCAGTGTTAGATCTTTTATCTTTCTTGGTATGAGTATATTTGGGTATTGAAAAAAAAGACTTGAGAAAGAGTTGTGAAAAGATGTTCTATGTAGAAATATTGATCTGGTTGCACCTATCCTGGTTAATGACGCCAATGCCATCCAATTCAATCTCTGGAGTTAGTAATATATTCATGTTCACATTACCCGCCTGGTCAATCACTGGCATTTCACTACATATCAAACAACAACCAGATGAAACGACTTCAGAAATGAGACATAAAATGAATAAATCATTTGGTGTATATTCAAAGCTTTAAAATTCAAATCACTCAATTGGCTGTGGACAGAAATATTGGTTTGAGTCATTTCGGCATTTCTAAAAGTGTGAAAAGAGAAAAGGACGGCTAGGAGATTGGTTGACATGCAACACAAGACACATATCCCCAATATTAGAAGTAAATTGTTGCATAAAGATAACACTGTGTTCATCTTAAACTAGTGTCTATCAAGTCTCAAATTAAAACTAAAAATTCCCACCCAGGCCACCTATGATTTAACTCGACTTTTAGGGAAAGAGAATTGCTCTGAATAAACTAGAGCTGAAACGAAGAGCCAATATTCGATTAGGGGGTCAACAGAAAATTAATCAGTTAGAATTTTTAACTCAATTACAAGGCAAAAATACAAAGCATTCTCTGGTACCGGCTTCGCATATGTGAGGATTTGCTTTTTATTGTTATGTCATAGCAAACTGAAGATCTCTTGGTCTGACCTCGGTGCTGGTCGGAGAGAACAAACGATCTGAACACTTCACCCTTTGGCTTAGGGAAACTTTTCACTTTTCCCTGACGTTTTATAGAAGGTTAATCTATTAACTGAAAAAATAATAATAATAATAATGAAATCATTGTTAGTTGCAGCCCTGATCTAAAATACATATTTACAATAATGTGGAATGCATTTTTAGGGTATAAGGGAGTCAGGTTTGGATTGCTTTAGACATAATGTTCCAGTAAACTGAGACCAATTTCAGAGAGTAATTTGTTTGTATTGAGATAGATAGATAGATCGATAGATCGATAGATCGATAGTAACTTTATTGATCCCGAGGGAAATTCAAGTTTCCAGCATCACAGTTCCATAGTGCAAAACATGTTAGTAAAAAGGCAGTAAAAAGTTAGTAGTGCAAAGTACAAAACATATACCAGATATAAAAATACAAGGAGATGCAGAAAACTGTTAAAACTGAATATAGTGCAGGGTAACAGCTGTGCTACACGACTATTAAAAAAGTGAATATAGCGCAGAAGAGACTGTTAAAAATGAATATAGTGCAGGGTAACTCCAGATCTTATGACACAGGGTTCTTAAAAACTAAATAAATATATACAATTAAAAATGTATTTTCAGTGCAACAATATCCTTGCTAAATAGGATTTTTTTTATAATATGTTTATTGGGTTTTCTTATTTTCACAAACACAATAAGGATTAAAAAAAAACAACAACAACAAACACTGATCAAAAAATGTATATAGGAGGTCATAGGAAATAGTCCATAGTGCAGAGAAGTCCCAGGATGTATGAGTTAATGTTCAAGAGACTCCTTGTGAGATAATGGAGGAGAGATCAGGTCCAATATAATTCAGATAGGGCTGCCAGATATTGTGGAACTGATCTACTTTGGCATGTTGAATAGTTGTGAGATATTCCAAAGGGACCATCTCAAATATTACTTTTCACCAGTCTTGAACAGAGTGTTTCTTATCACTGATCCACTGTAGTAATATATTTTTTTATTCTTGCAGCAAATGTAAGAAAGTTATATAACCTTTTGTTGGCTGCAGTAGTTATATGTGTACTTTGGATTCCTAAAAATCAAAGATTCATTTCTAAATCCTTATCAAGCATTCCATTTCACATAATATTTCAGACCAGTACTTCTGTAATTTATGACACAACCAAAGGCAATGGGTTAAGGTACCTATTTCTGTTTTACATTTGAGACACAGAGGAGAAAGTAAGGGGGCAAAATATGATTATTAATCTGCTTCAATAGCATTACACTCTTGTTTGCTATATAAGAAATCACAGATAAAGACAGGTCTAGTGATGAAAACAATTGTGTTATTGCTGCTGTCTGACCAGGTGTTTCATTGCTGTATTTACTGTCTTACATTCAATGGGGAAAGAATCAGCTTCATTTCAACATGTAGTGAAGTGTCTTCTTCCACCTGTATTGATTTCTTGCTCTGCTTTTATTGTGTTTTGCTGTCTATAAATCCTTTTACTTATACAGGGCAATAAAGCCTTGACTTGCTACAGTTTGTGAAGCTGTTGAACGTCACGCAGGTGTAAAATATGAGTTGTGTTGTGATAGATTACCTGTTTATAAAGTTCAGAGATGATTTGTCAGCTCTTTTGAACGTCCTGACTCTGGAAGGAACCGCTTTTGGTGCCGCCATTTGTTTCGCTGGTCTTGACCTCCTTCGAGTCAGATACAAGATAATTGATGTTTGCTAGGAAGTGCCAATCACCATGGTGACGTCCAGTCAAGTTCCGTGTTTCAGGTGCAGAACAAATCTTCCGGTGAGGGGTGGACCTTCAAAATAAAAGCGGTTAATCTGGTAATTCGTATCATAAATTATACTTTATTAATATAATTATATTTATAGGCTTAATATACTGCAATATTTTTATGTAGCAGCCTATATACAGTATGTGCTTTGAGTCAAATTAAATTCAAATAATGTACGACATCGTTTGCTCTTGATAAGTAGGTCCAATTTCAGCAGGGTGGCTGTGGTTTGAAAGATGTTTGAATAAAATAAAGCTGTGTGACTCACAAGAGATAGATTAAAAACAGATTGGTCAAAATTAAAGCAGCGGAGGCTGAAATATGCTGAATTTCAGTATTTAGTATGTGTCAATCTCCTAAAGCACTGACCTACATTTCCCATGATGCAACCTTACTTAACCAGATCTTTCCTGCCTTGTAAACACCCACACCTTTAAAACTCCCAATGCAGTCTTTCTGTTTTAAATGTGTGGGCTCAAAGCCCAAGCTGAGATAACACTGATGATTTTCTCAGACTTGACAAACTCCTCCAGAGCCACCAAAGACATTTTAAAAATGCTCTATTACAAGTCTTGCATTCAAAATCCAAGACCTTTTACTTAGACAAACCCCCTTCTTACTGTGTACACTTCATTACCTACTACATTGCTATGAGTCATGTACGCCACAGTACACTCATAAAGACACATATACGATCTGTGCATCTGTTTTATCTATATGCTTTTTGGATTGTTCCAGCCTGAATTTATAAAAGCTAACCAGGAACTGAGGCTGCAAATCAGCTCTTGCCAGGCTTATATAGCTACACATTACACCTGCTTGCATTTCTTTGTCCTACACAACAATGTTGACCTCTATTGTCCCCGTCAAATAAAAAACTTACATGAATATACTGTGTTTTTGGCAGCCAAGAGTAGTAATTGGCAAATGTTTGAAGATGTTTTAGGTGTCAGATGTACCATACTGTATATTCTGGTAAACAAAGATATAAAAAAATATGAAAAATAAAAAATTACTCAGTGATTTATATAGTACTTATATACAGTATATTTAACTTATATAAGAGCGAAACTTCAGTTTCACATGAGATCGAGATGAACACACATTGACATACTTTGTTTGCCTGACCATCCTTCTTTTTGTCCTTAAATAAAATGTCTTTTTACACACACACACACACACACACACACACACACACACACACACACAAAGTAATACCAGTTACTGTAAACTCTAGCAGGCACAGTACATCCTGCCGTTCTCTGGGTGAGCAATATAACTCCTCATCAGGGTGTTAGCCCAGCGCTAGCAGGGGAGTAACGGGCAAGATTGATGTTATTCGTCTCCTCACATGCTAAAGATAGAGGTCACATCTTACTGATGTAAGACAAGAGAGGCATAACAAAATTCACTCAAAGGTTTCTTTTCGGGGCTGCAGTGAGGGAGAGAAAATGAACTTGTTTGAGAGTCTGACCTCATTTCACATATATTAATTTAAAGCTGCTGCACACAAACAGATGGACAGGCAAGCAGATGGATATGTTTTATAAAGTGGGTATTTTAAACTTTGTGAAGCGTGTGAGCATGCAGGGTGGGCCTCTTCTGATTTTGAGGATGTTTTATGTAAGTATAGGACAAACTGTGGACAGTGAGATGACAAACTCTTGCATTAAAGAAAACCAAATCTAAGTCATGAGTGGAATTGTGCTAATAAACTGTAAATATGTGTGTGATTTGCACAGAAAAACACAAACCAGACTTAAGTCATTTTCTTTTGCAAAAGCAGATGGCTCGCTTTAAGACCCATCACATACATAATCGACCTCCCCATTCCTGGAAGCCAGTAGGCTCTGCTAGCTGTCAGGGAAAATAACCATAACACTGTTGTCAGTCTACAGCCGATCAGCTCTCCTGATGGAAGTGAAGTCCCATTTTAGGGCAACGGCAGCCCCTGGTATACGGCAACGCCATGTTCATGTAGGCCACATCCCTTTCCTCCCCCCCTTCTTGACATTTGATGTCTTCTGTAGCTATGTGTCCTTCTGAAGGCCCGGGGTCAGTTGTGGCTCTTGGATACCTGATGTCACTCTTCCGCATGGTTTGTCAGCCAGCTCTGACAGTGCAATGTTTGTCAAGTGGGGGGCTGAGAAAGGGTAAAGGAAAGGATCACTGTGATTAGGTCTAAAATAATGTCTGTGGTGTTGCATTTATGGAAAAATTCTGTATTTGTGTCAAGGCTTTTTAATGCTTATATCACTGTAAACAATTGCTGTTAATTTACAGCAGGATTTCAACAGTATTAACCTGGTATTGCTAAAAACAGTGCTTTAATGTTAATACAAAAGAAAACCTGTTAAAGTGTTTTAACTGAACTATAATGCATTCTTAAAAAACAGTACTCTACTGCTGATCAGCTGTCTAAAGTATCATCAGTAACAGTTTCATGCAATATGTTTTGAATTCTGGGACCTGATATGCACATGTGAGGCTTGTACATTGTACATGATTGTAAAATCAGTGAATTAGCTTTATTGTTCTTCACTCACATGTTGTTATAGTTTGCATTCTGTGATTGTAGCCAGCTAGGGACATACATTTTGGAAAAGTGTCAACAAGTCTATTATAGCCTTTTTCCTATTGTATTTAGTGTTACTTTTCCTATGTCTGTAACCTGCTAAGTCTATTCATCTAGACAAAAAAATAATGTTCATTAAAATGTATGTAAAAAATACAACCTAAATAGTGCATTAAAACAAATCAGTAAGATAATGTAAAAGAAAGGTGAAAAACATGTGTATCTTTAAACAGTAAATTAACTGTAAAATACTGTGAAATTAATAAAAAAAACAGTTCAAACTGTTTTTTTCATTAACAGTACATTTCAGCGACAGCATAATAATGTTAATTTTACAGTAACATAAGGGCAACCCTGCTGCCAGTTCTTTACTGTTATTTTACTGGGAAATTCTGAACAGTGAGCATAATGACATTCAGCACCTTTAAGGGAAGATTTACTTGCATGCAAAATGCAGCTTTGATGAATTATGTTGAAGGAAAAGCAGATTTTTTTCCTCCCACTATTTACTGGATTACTGATGGAGTTGAAGACAGTCTATATACAGTGCCTTCCCTTCTGCAGATGTGATAGGATGTGCCATGCATAATGTAGCCAGTTAGCATATCTTTAGGTATAGGAAAATGACAGCTCATTAAAAGGTCTAACGTGAGGATTCACCACTCAGCAAGCCCCCTCTCAGACTCTTCAGAGGTGTGGAGCACCACTAGATAGGGAGCCTCTATACACGGCTGCTCTTCAAAGGATGATGACATGTCAGGATTTGAAAAGAAAAGGCCAAGGGTGGTACAAGAGAGGAGCAGGACATTTCTCTGTGAAGTGGGCATTTTTTTTCTGAAGTGTCACCTGCTTTCAACTTTGCTTGTGGAGTGTTTGTTAAATGTGATGTGATGTTATGATTTTATGATATGTTTTGTATCTATTCCTGTTATTTCTTGATGTTAATGTAAAGCACTTTGGGTAACTTTTGGGTTATTGTAAAGGGCTATACAAATACATTTTGATTGATTGATTGATTGATTGATTGATTGATGTGCATGTGGAATTATTTGCTATTGCATGATATATACCACACACGTTTATTTGAATCACTTTGATTTTTTCCTCCTGATAAAATTCTGCAGAAGTTAGTTAGATAGATCCACCACTGGATGGCGCACACGTATCTTTATTGGACTCCTAACTTGTTTAAGTCCTCAAATTAGTAACATACAGCAACATACATGCGTGCTGAATGTGCCATGCAACGAGCAAGGTTATCCGCCCTTTCATTTCAGATGAATCATGAGGAGAGACATGAGGAACCCACAGCATATAAATGACAAAACATTGAGAGCAAGTGATCTCTGGAGGGTGGCCCCTGAGCTCACAGCATCCAAACTGATTAATATGTAAACAAAACCCATTTTAGTTTCCACGCGTGTGCTCTTTAATCGCAGGGACATACTTGTGAGGAGTCTCGTTTGCAGTGGCTATACTACTACTACACACACAAAGAATGGGCGTGAGTTGTCCCTCGAAAGGAAAGGGAGCCCAGAGACTCTGGCTGTTTTAGCACCGCAGATCTGAGCGCTCAGTTCGCAGTCTGCAAGAGAGACGGAAAGAGCACACCAGCAGGGATGGATTGCACAGGTAAGGTCGTGATTTACCTTTTTGTTTATTTCTCAACAGAAATGGCTGCAAAGAAGTGCACCATCATTTCCAAATTGGACAGAAAACTGTAATACCATTTTTTTCTTTGGACATTGCAGTTTGTTTTTACCAAGTGTTGTGACGCACAGTTATAAGAAACAATCCGCAGTATAGCACAAATAGTTCCTTTCAATCAATAACAGACTTATAGAAATAGTGTTTTAATATCTACAACTTGGGTATTTTACTGAAATCTTTCATTTTTACGCACGATTTAGCCATTTTACGCACACAGATTACGCTCAACTTTAATGACTAAACTATATGAAATTGTTTTCCTACTGCAGATATTATTTCCAGATATGAAGATTTATCCTTTTTGTGTCTTAAATCATCAGGATTTACAACAACACTTGTCTGAATACTCTCCCAAAAATCAACTAAGAAAGAGGGAGGAGGAGTGGAGTCACAGCCTGGAGAGAGTCTGAGAGGAAAAGAGAGAGAGAGAGAGAGAGGAAGAAGAAGAAGAAGGGAGTAAGTCTGGACCAGGTGATCGAGTGCTAACAAACCCTCCAAGGGGCTGCCGGGTTGTATCAGTGTGCACGCGGGATCAACCGGTTCCGACCAT
>CAKALG010001802.1:0-12847 GCA_916700815.1 Helicolenus hilgendorfi | reverse complement strand
TGGACCAAGTACGGAGTGTGGACTGGTAGCTGGAGAGGTGCCAGTTCACCTCCTGGGCACTGTCAAGGTGCTCTTGAGCAAGGCACTGGACCCCTAACTGCTCAGCAGGCGCCCAACAAACACAAGGCTTTCATCCAGGAGACGGCTGCTCGTTTCCCGTGCGTTACAGTTCACTTTCACGTTACAATCATCTGTTTGTTTATATCTTGTGTTCACAACGCTCAGTGTCATTTTCACTGTAGAAACGTAGTAGTTTTAAGCCCAACCAAGTTATTTTTCCTTAAACTACACTAAGTGGTTTTGTTGCCTGGTCCTAAGCAAGTGCTTTTGTTTAATTCACAACATTAAGCACGTGTTCACTGCGACCGAAAAGTGACGCCATGGGGTCTGACAAAGTATAGTATGACTTGGGATAAGAACGCGTTAGACCTACAGTATGTGTGTGGTAAAAAATTACAAGGAGGGAAAAACTGTAATTTCCCCCAAGGATTAATAAAGTAATTCTTCTTCTTCTAAAAGGTCATAAAAAGTATATGAAACAGTCCGTAGCCATCTGACATTCTTCCCCCAAGCTACAACTATCTAACATTTACTTGAGTTGAGAGTAACATACTTCCTGGGTATCCCAATTCTTCGTGTTAATTCAATTCAATTCAATTTTATTTACAGTGCCAAATCATAACAGAAGTTATCTCATGGCACCTCTCAGTGTATGTACAATGATAATATGACTGAAAATGAATATTGAGGTCAAATTAAATGGTAATTCAGTCTAATTATTATGATTTGTTTTCACTCTACTACATTGGAAATTTCTGGGCTGCAACCTGTCATTCTAATATAGTCTAATCGAAGCTGAAGTCTTTAAAGTCATGTTGCATTAGCAACATTCCAGTTTCACAGATGATATTTCCCCAATGTGGCTGATCAAAATTTGAAATGTTAGTTCAGGGAAAAGTATTAATATGCATTTGGCTCGTGCTAAGCCAGATGTGCTTGATGTGATGTAAAACAGATTGTTTTATGTCAGATTTCAAAGATACCTGAGCTGTCACACTTTTTTACAAAACAGACAATCGCATGCAGACTTGCATGGCAAAACAGATGTGTAACGAATCAGATCTTCCAGTGTATGTGATATCAGACTCCAAACAATCAGAAATCTGCCAAACGTGCGTCGGTGTGCCAGGTTGCTTTGAGAATTATTGCAGTGAGACATAGTTTATCGATATTTGTAGCAAGTATGCAATATTAATCATATTATTCACACCATGCATACCTGTCATCCATGCAGGCTGTGTTGTTCAGGATCTAGAAGCCTGTTTGTGTCTTCTCTCTACAATATGGGGTCATGCTGAAAGACATCATTTGGTGGTTCTGCCTCCACAGATTCAAGGTGATTCTGCTCTCTATAACTTAACTGAATGTTTTAAATGTACAGCTTTAGTTTCCTTGGATGGGATTTTCTGATTATTCTACTTTATGCACTGTGTTGCCTTTGACATTAAATTGTCACAAAGCTAGACACAACACTATCATGGGTGAGATCCATCTGCTTGTTTAACCCTCTGAGACCCACAATAGACCCGTTTTTGTATTTTTTAGGGGGAGATATCAGGTCAGCAGTAGATGGCACATAGAAGTGCCATCTACATCATCTGAAAGCTGGGAACATGACGATTAATTTGAGATGCAGCTCAGCACTGTTTGTCAAGTTGTTCTATTCATCAATCAGTAATAAACATGACTTAATTAAATAATTAAAATAAATTGTAAAAGTGTATTAAGGTTTAGAACATTATGATATAATTATATGACGGCCATTCCTATCCTCTATTATGTCTCATAAGTTGTTGCAGCAATTTTTTGGGTTGATACCATTTGTTACGCAGATTTGGTGCTAAATTAATTTTTTATCTATCGAGAATTGATACAAATATTAAAAGATATCCCTCCAAAATACCTCATTAAGACACCAAGACCTTGAGGAACACCATAGAAAAGGCCATGCTGGGACTTGGTATCAAAAACATTTGACATTTGGAGGTTTCTGCAAGAATTGCATTTTTCGGCGATTGGATGGTGAGCACTTCTGTTGTGTAAACTGCTCAGAAACCCCCTTATTGTAAATCTACTTAGGAAAGCCATCCATCCTCTGAATGCTCTAGGTCTCTGGTTTGTGGCTGTAAAGTTTCATGAGGCTGTGGTTATCCTAGAGGTCACCACAGGTTTTTTATGCAGTGAGGTCAAGTTTCCAAAAATGGTCTCACTACAATGAAATGGCTACTATGGGGACTGACATCATCACACATGAATGCAGTTGGGCTCATTGGATCCACAAGAGTCTCAGCTTTACAGTGATAATAATTTAAGTAATTCAAGACTGTTTAAAGACCCCAGTATGCAGAAATATTACACCATTTTAGAATAGGCAAAAATAACACATTTATACTACATTCAACAAACTGCATGGTTTTTGCCCCAAACTACATGTGATCATCATAAAGTGGGCATGTCTGTAAAGGGGAGACCCGTGGGTACCCATAGAACCCATTTCCATTCACATATCTTGAGGTCAGAGGTCAAGAGACCCCATTGAAAATGGCCATGACATTTTTTCCTAGTGTAACTTTGTAGTGTTATTAAGCCTCCTTACCGACAAGCTATTATGGCATGGTTGTTACCCATGGATTCATTAGTTGCTTTAGTTTCATATGATATCTGTAGCTTCTCTAGCTCTAAAACTGAACCTGCTACACTCTCTGAAAGACAGTAAAGTCGGTCGGGATTGCGGGCGGGTCTCAGAGGGTTAAAATAGGAATGGACTGACTGTTCTTGACATGTCTTATCATTAAAATGAATTTCTTTTTCTGTTTAGTCTAACAGAGGAATGAAAGAACAAACTGTCGACATTACAGAAATGTTTGTTTTACTGTTGACAGCAGTCCAGATAAAATTCAAAGAAAACTGTTGATGACACTTTATTTCCCTCTGCATTCTGTATTGTTGCCAGTTCTAAAAACAGTCAGAGACAGGAAATATAAAATCAAATATTTGAACATGGTCTTTCAGTCAGAGAAATGAAAATAAAAGATCAAATATTTGAACATCTTTCAGGTGTATCCAAGCTGCTCGGCCCAAGCAGTTAACATTTTATTGAGCATTCCCTAAATCAAAAGAGCAACTGGATGACTTCACTGACCTTTTGGTTACCTTACCTGTCTCAGGTAATCACAAACTGATGACTTATACCTGCACTGCTTCTCAGACTGACAGACTTCCCATATTTGACACGGTGTGCTTTTTAGGTATGAAGCCCAACCTGGAACTTAAGTTGGTCCGTACAGCAGCTGGAGATGAATATAAAGAGAAGAACCCTGCTCATAGTAAGACATATATACTCAGTGTGTTTGTTTTTGCACTTGTATGTGCTCCCACTAGTACATACATGTGCTAATGTGCATTTATGTTGTGTGCCAGGATAACCTCTTAAAACCCAGGATGATTTTTGCTTGCAAGAATGTTAAGCCAAGTTGAAAAGCTGCTAAGCATCCATATTACCGTATATTTGTGAAAGCAAACTGAAAACTCAGCATGCCAGTCAAAAGCTTTCATCATAAATGATACAGTGGCCTTGTGATGCAAACCCCCCTTCTTTTTTTATTTAACTTTATACCTCTTGCAACAAATGCAACAAATAAGAGGTTTCTTTTTGCTGACACTGAACACACTCAGTAACAGCTTCTCTTTTCAGCGACAGTGTTTCTCTGAATAATTCACAGACAGAATAATTCCCTGTCAATAGTTTTCATTGGGGCTATGTGTTCGGTAGAATGTAGTTCCAAGCAACCATAATGTAGCAGCAGCATGGTTAAAAAAATTGCTAACCAATGCCAACACTCCTCCTTTAATACAACCATTTCTGAGATTTTAAGTTTTCAAATAAGGCAGTGTATTTGCAAGGAATTATTCACACTACCAGGCCCCCGAAATAACCACTGAGTACTGTGTACTTGATTTACTTTCTCAGCATTTGAAAGACAGAGGGAGCCTCAAACTCTGAAAAACTTCAGTACTGTTGCAGAGTTGGTAATATAAACTCAGAAAAAAAAGTTTGGAAATTTGTGTTTGGTCGATTATTTCTCTGTTGTTCCAATGCTAATTGGCATTGTATTTTACACATTACATACATGCAAACTTTTTTTTCCGAGTTTATTTGTTGGACAGAAATTAAAGCAAAGTAGCCAACATTAGCCACACAAACCATTGTGAATGCAATGTACTGTATGAAACATAGAAAATGGGGCTGGGAATCACCAGAGGCCCCATAATACGTTATCATTATACTTAAGCCATGATACAATCTTATTGCGATTTTAAACATTTTGCGATATGCTGAGTATTGCGATAAGATATATTGCAATTTATTACCTTTTTTTAACTGCAAATTATGCAGTTTGTCAACATCTGTTTTATCTAATGAGATACAGTTTTTTTTCAGAGTTTCCATTCACATGTCTTGAGGTCAGAGGTCAAGGGACTCCTTTAAAAATTGCCATGCCAGTTTTTCCTCACCAAATTTTAGTGCAATTTTGGAGCGTTATTTATCGTTCTTCCTAATAAGCTAACATGAAATGGCTAGTACCAATCGATTCCTTAGTTTTTGTAGTTTCATATGATGCCAGTATCTTCACTCTAGCTTTAAGACTGAGCCCACTATAACCTCTGAAAGACAGAATAGCGGCTATCGGATTGTTAAGAGGTTAATGGTTTATGTAATAAAAGATTGATACTTGACGTCCGTGCATCAATACAATATTGGCATGCAAAATAATCCAACACTATACTGTATTGATTTCCCCCCCACCCCTAGTCGCAAATATCAGCATTTGCATTTGCTGCATTCAACGCTAAACTATCATTTTGCACCCATCCTAAAAAAAGTATATAGCTCCTTTATCTATCTTCTCAGCACGTTGGACAATGTGTTATATGACTTCTTTACCAGCATATCCCAATTCAAATAGTCATTACTGTAATACACCTATTTTGACCTTAGAGCTTGCAGATTAAACAGAAGCTAGGTTGTCAGTTCACTGACTTCTCTCTCTGCTGCTGCATACAGTGTTAAAGACGCAATGACTCACTACCTCTGATTAGTGATTCAGTGCTCTCTGAAGCAATTGTGTCGAAAATGGTTTACTGTCTTGAAGCATTTGATACAGTCAAAACGGCAACATCTGTTAGCCAAATTCTTGGTATTGCATTTCTACGAATGGATTGAATCTGAGACCGTGATTAATCAGTTAGTCATGGTACAAAATGTCTTATTGTTCTCGTTATTGTTATTTTGTTCAATAAAGCTTGTATTATAAAAACAGATCATTTGTAAAGACACTTTACGGATCTGTTTTTAGACACACTAGCAGAGGCCTCGTTTGGGATTGAAACGTGATTTTTGGCGTGCCGAGGCAGCAAAACATCTTGCTGCAATACATCTGCTTTGAAGGGTCGATACTGTGTAGAGTAGACGGCTTTGAGCGCAATATCTCTACTTTCAATGCACTCAACCTTTCCTGTCCTTTTCTTCCTGGAACAAACACACTTAATAATCCCTCTAAAGGGCTATAAACATGGAGGACTGATTTAAAGGCAGACAGATTCATGACAGGTTGGAGTTGTGATACTTTACCAAGCGTGAAGACGTGTGACCCCTTTGCCATGGACCTTTTCTGATTTTAAAGATGTGAGATAGCATTACCCAAAGTAAATGCACCACTTCTACAACATGCTGACGACTTTTTTTTACTGTTTCAGAGAGAAAGTTATTGTCAAACTTGAAAATGAAAAAAATGGTTTTGCATCTCTGACACAATGGAGCACCTAATTCTATGGATGTAAAGCTGCAATGCAAACTGAGACAGAAACAGATTAGGTCAATATGAGCATGAGTCAGTGACTTTTAAAAAAAAAAAAAATTCATGGGAAAGCCTAATACCATAAACATATACAAAACAAACTTTCTTTACTTTCCAAATCATATGTCGGAAAGTGGGATACATCTTTTATGTTTGGTGCGGCACAGTTGAAATATACAGAGTCTTGGCTATTTCACCATAGCTGGGGAGGGGCCACAGAATTCGGCTTAACTGACCATTCAACTCCACAGAGATGCGTACAAGCTAGTTTTGAGCAGCAAAAGCTGTTCTTGCACATAATATGTGTAATGATGGAAAATAGGATTTCGGGGGATCTATTATCAGAAATGGAATGTAATACATTTATAGTCATAACTATGTTTTCATTAGTGTATAATCACCTGAAACTAGAATCGTTGTTTTTGTTTGCTTGGAATTCATATCTACATAGGGAGTTGTACCTCTTTACGGACTCTGACGTGTTGCTCCACCCTGATTCTACAGTAGCCAGAACGGACAAACCAAACACTGACTCTAGAGAGAGACTTTCAGGTTTTTATGTTACCTAAAGGCCACTGTAGTTCTCTGACACGCAGAGTGCAAAACTGTGGTACAACCAGCCACGTCTGACTTCCGTTGCTCCTAAAGTAGTGTTATTATGGTAAGGATGGCCTCTGAGCGAGGCGAACAGCGTTACAACGGTTTTGTACTCGGCGGCTCATGTTACCACAGTTTTGGAAGGGAGGAATGAGCGGAGGGGATCTCAGTTGGTTGTAATCTGAAACCACACCACTAGATTCCGCCAAATCCTACACACTTTACTTTAACATAATACGCCACCAAGAATTTACTGTATGTCAGCACAAAAAAATGCTAAATTTGGTGCTTTAACACACTGAAAGCAGAGCCTTGCTGAGTTTGAGAAAGTTTTAAAATGAATACGTTAATGGATGTCTATCCAGTCTTTCTTTGTAAGACTTTTGTCTGTGTTGACAATAACCCAATCGTCCCACGTGAGCCACCACACGGACTCCAAATATGGCCACACTTTGGCCACACATTGGAGTTTACTCCAATGTTTAGTGAACTTTCATAAATAAGGTGTTGGCGAGAAAAAGATCTCCAATGTCCGTATGGCAAAACACCAAGAAGTAATTAATGCTATATTTGAAAATTTTGAGAGACACTATACTATTTCACTGTAATTGTATTGCTATTGCTTGGGTCCAACCTGTCAGCCATTGACTTTTCCGACCTCTAACTCATAATAAACTTCGACCCATTGAGAATGTGTATGGTTGAAATTGTGGTCTACTACATCGGTCTATAGTAATCCAGTAGAATCTGGGCCGTTAAACAGTATTATTTACTCCTGTAGTGTTGTAATTGGGCATTTGTTTTATTTGTTGGTGGTCAACAATAGTTTCCTAATGTATCTTAGTTAAAATGAAAGCCAGCAGTGCCAGTTGTCTTTTTTAAATTGGCAACTCCAGAAGTTAGTAGTTTTTCAAGTCTGGTTATTATAAACATCTCCTTTTAATCCTAACTTATTATCTCTCTGTGTGCGTTTCATCCACTGACAGGGAAAGAGTTGCTGGAGGTACCGGCCCTCTTTGACAATGATCTGGTGTTCTGGGGGGTTCCTTACGAAGGGCTGCAAACACAGAATTACCCACGTTACATAACCACAGATTTCCTCTGGGGAAATTAAGGTTTACGGCTCTGAAATGTATCAAGTTCAGCTGCGTGTTCCCCCTCCCCTTCGTGGCCTCCCTTTTCTCCCACTGCCCCAAGACCACCTCTCCACATCGCACGAGACTCCCCAACCTCTCTCCCTGTTTGTCTTCACATTCTCATCCCCTCAGACCTTTCTGTTTGTCTCACTCCATTCTTCCCTGCAGTGTTGTTCACAGCCAGTGTCAGACCTCCTTCAATCTCACCGTAGACGTTGCCCTCATCTGCATATGCTGTTTGTTATATGGGATACATGTGGTTTTCTGTGTCAATGCTTCCACACAAATGCAAATATAGTACTGCTGTTTTAAAGCATTGCAAATAGTAAATCATTGTCATAGAGTCAATATTCATCCCAGGAAGTCCATTAAACTACACAATAGCTCTTTAGCTGCTTGTTTGAGTGAAGGAAACAAAGAAGTATAGACAAGTAAACATAACACTACTCTAAACTGATCTTATTATATGTAAAATTGTACTTTTGCTGTGCTTTAAAACCACAGCGGACCACTGCAACTCTTGATGTGCTATAAACTAATATAGATTATAATTAACCTAAACATTTGACCCTAAGTTATGACTGCATCTGGTAGCAATTAGCGATATGTAATTATTAATAATTCAAAATAAAAACTATTTAGACATGCTGTTTACACAATCTACTGGCATACATTCAGGGCATTACAAGGCAATATTTGTGACTGTAAAGAAACTCTGTTTCGTTGCTGGAAAGAATACAGCCGGTTTTGCTATTTGAGAACTCTAATGCACAGCAGATGAAGAAAAGTGCATGGGAATCCCGCATTTTGTAAAAAGAAAAAAATTGTTTAAAAAAAGCGTTAAAAGGATTTGTGATTTCAGG
Organism: Helicolenus hilgendorfi; assembly: GCA_916700815.1. NCBI lineage: Eukaryota > Metazoa > Chordata > Actinopteri > Perciformes > Sebastidae > Helicolenus > Helicolenus hilgendorfi. The sequence goes on along the minus strand of CAKALG010001802.1, from coordinate 4,333 downwards.
AGCAATTTATTAAACAAAATCTGTAGGTCTTGGAACACCTTGTAAGTATAATTTATGTGCCTGGCGTGCCTGCGTTGCGTCTTTTGTCTTGGAAGTCGGTTGTTTCACGTCTGTGACAGTTCTCTCTCATTCTCCTTGGCTGCAGCCTCTCCTCGTCCTGCTGGGAATACACGGCCTTGAGTCTGAAATGTGTTTACATTTTGAGCATGTTACAAATTATCTGCTAAGACTAACTTTGCGTGACTTGGCAGAAGCCTTCACCTTGCTCAGATGTTGTTTGGGTCAAATGTATTTCAGGGGTTTGCTCTCTCAATTTGACTGTCTTTATCTGACAGGGGTTCTCCAAGCCAGATGTGAACTCAGGCAAAAGGTAAAGCTCGTGCTCTGGGCTGGTGTGTGTGTGTGTGTGTGCCTGCATGCATGTGTTTATACGTATGTATGAAAGTATGGTGTCGGCACCCTGCCAATATGTCTGCAATATTTTTTTGCACTGACAAGACTCCACTTTTATTCAATACAATATAAACTCAGAGGGAATTAACGTGACATTTGAACCATGCTGATGTATTTTTATCTTCCATCATAAATTAATAGTTTTATCCTCCACATCTCAACCTCCATTATCAGATTGAGGGATCTTATTCAGGCATATCACGTGTCGAGGATTGTCCAAGGACACCAAAGTTTTCCCAAACATTTCTTTCCAATGTGTATTCAATCTTCTCAAAGACAAAATCAACAGATTTGATTATCTTGTCATTAAACCAGCTAAGCTGCTTAATATCTCCAGAGGACTTCAGTCATGTCTCAGTTTGAAAAACTGTGGTTGCTTAATGTGCTTGTGCAAATTATAGTAAGGGCTGAATCACCCCAGTTTTATCAAATGATATTCAAAGATAAGGACTAATCCCCAAACAATCATTTTCTAATCAAAATCACAGCTAATAGATCATACATTTTGTACTTATTTATCATAATATAGTTGTATCATGTACCAAAAATGAGACCAAATCACTTGAGATTGCAGATATCTAAAAAGTTGTGACTGAATAACAAGATCATCTTTCTCATCAATGGTCATGCATATAAAAAAAAAACATGTTTACTTCTTAAATCTGATTTATTGAGGGTGTGTTGGATTTTGATCACAGTGTGTCAGCAGAATACAATTCTCTGTTGATCTATACTCCAGAGCTCACCGCTCAGCTTCATAGTTTCATACGAGGCAAAACAAAGGCATGGTTGCACGAAGCAATATTTTTCACATTAGCATTGAAATTTTTGCTTGTACTGCCAAATCCACTAAGAATCAACAGTGATCGCAAACGTTGGTTGTACATTACCAGGTGTCTGGTGTGAAATAATTACTTCTAAAAAAAAAACTGTCCGATCAAAGCAGGAAAAAGTGCTTGTGAATATTGGAAAAAATGTTTCTCATACTGGATGTGTATGTAGGCAATGGGTTGTTAACATATTAACTAAAGGAACTAGATAGGCTAGTTCCTGTGAGTTTGTTTTGGAGTCCTTTATACCCCCTAGTGGTATAAAATAACAAACATTAGAAACTTAGGTAGAACAATGCACATTGTAAGGAAAATGGAAACTTTGACATATAATTCAATTGTTTTATACAAATAACTTACAACCATGAACGATAAGGTACTGTAATGTTAGAGTCCGCCTTTGAGATTGAAATGAGAATTTGATAAGGTGTGGTAAAAATAAATTGACCTGATAAATTTTTTTGTCTAGGTAAAAATGGGAATGTCTTAACACAAACTACAAAAATTATCCATGTAAATAAATTAAGGCTGTCAAAGTTAACACAATAATAACGTGTTCTGACGCCACTAATTTCTAATTTCTTCACTAATCGATCTTTCAGAGGTTATAGTGGGCTCAATAAAGCTAGAGTGAAGATACTGGCATCATATGAAACTAGAAAACCTAAGGAATCAATTGGTACCAACCATATCATACTAGCGAAGGAGGTTACATAACGCTTCAAACGTACGCTAAATTTTGGCATATGTGAATGAAAATGGGTTCTATGGGTACCCACGAATCTCCCCTTTACAGACATGATCACTTTATGATCATCACATGCAGTTTGGGGCAAGTCATAGTCAAGTCAGCACACTGACACACTGACAGCTGTTGTTGCCTGTTGGGCTTAAGTTTGCCATGTTATGATTTGAGCATATGTTTTATGTGTGGGTTTCTGGATAATATTTATAATTTTGTGTTGTTATTTGATTTCCAATAATAAATATATACATACATTTGCATAAAGCAGCATATTTTCCCACTCCAATGCTGAAGAGTATTAAATACTTGACAAATCTCCCTTTAAGGTACATTTTGAACAGATAAAAAAATCAGATTAATTTGTGATTAATCACGATTAACTATGGACAATGATGCAATTAATCGCGATTAAATATATTTATGGATTGGTAGCCCTAAAATAAATATGTGATCTTTTAGTGTATAGGATTATTAACTTTGATGGAAAGAGATTGCATATCATACACATTTATTATGTTGTTCACTTTTGTATTTCAATCTGGATATCTTCAGCAGCAGCAGAATATTTTAGCAGTTCAAAATCACACCATGATAATGAAGAGGGAATCAGTGAGCAGCTACAATGCATTCGACCAGAGTTTGGTCTTCAATGCAGGAAGGACAGACAGATCATCCACAAACAGATTGTCCTACATACTCTAATTTGACTGAATATGCTATTGTAGTTTATCGTGCCTCTGTTTTGTTTGCTCTGAGCACTTGTACTAGTAAAAAAAAAGACAAGTCCAGCTTGCTTCAGCACATCTTGGTCAAGCCAAATCTTCATTCTGGACCTTTCTGTTGATCACACAGGTCTCCTCATCTGGCTGCATGTAGATCATACTTGGAAAAGAATACAGTCCTGACTGTGCGTAATACATTTTACTGTTTTATAAGAAAACACTTAACTGTTTTATAAGGAAATATAATATTTAACTCAAAATAACAATAACACTGAGTAGACTTTAGTGGTTTTACAGTTTGTGTACCAGTTGAAGCTATTTCAAATATTTCCTTGTTTCAACATCTTATTTAAGGATGTTTGGAATAGTTTAATGTGCCCATCTGATATCTCTTGCTATGAAAACTACAACATGTTATGGAACATTACATAGCTAATCTACAACTGGAGGAGAGTGGAGCGTGATGGTAATGAGTTTACATGTGTCTGTTAACATATATGATATGTGAATGAAATCATACACAATTTGCGACTCATTAGTCCTCTGCTTTTTCAGTCCACCCTCCTCTCTTCCTCCCTGCACTTCATAGGGATGAAGTGAGATGCTATATGCTCCCTCCTGGTCTTCTTCCCTCGCATTGGCCTCCCCTTTTGAGACAGGGCTATGAACATTTCTTTGCCACTTTTAGTCCTCTTTGTAGAGGAGTAAGCGTTGAAGTAGTTTTCTAGGAAAACTTCCTTGAAGTTGCAGTTTTCATTGTAGATCCTCTGTAAAGGATGAGACAAACATTACAGCATTAATACAATACAATCTGCTGTTGCCAGCATTTGTCTTTACTGTCAGTTCTTGATTATTTCAAATGGATGTTTTGCAATAGTTGTTCTATTTCTGCTTGACTGTGGATCATCTGAAAACAGTGTCACTGAGAAAAAATATTACCTTGCCTTGCAGCTGTCCAGCCTTGTTCATAGAGATATAATACTGACTCTTGATGCCTTTGATAGCCAGTATGCCCCCCTCAGACACTGTCCTGATCTCCAGGATACCTGCCAGACATTCACACAATTAGGAGAGTGAGACGTATTACAGTACAGATAAGACACTACTCCAGCTCTCAACACTGCGCTCAACATTCATCTTCATTTTGGAAGTTCCTGTGGTTAATCAGTCTGTGGTCTCTCTGGCTTTATTCAAGCCTTGTTAACTGGCCTGGGTGGCCATTACACAAACCACAACCTATGCCACAGCACATATGGGAGACAGATTAGGCCTTTCTCTCCTGGGATTGAGGAAACTACGTCTTTGCATGAGCTTTGCACGCTACATTTTAGGCCTGCTCTTCAAATCTGTGGGAGAGTAAAAACACTTGTGTCGAACTATTTTGGTTTGTGATTTCTTATGATTTATTTATGCAACTTGCGGTAGATAATGTATGTTAATTTATGGAGGCATTTTTTTGATTAGTAATCAAAACATTTTGTTGAAGCAAATAGTACTAGTATTTGCAATTTAATATAATGAATGTCTTAAAGGACCAGTTTGTAACAATTAGGGGAATATGTTGTCAGAAATGGAATATAATA
>CAKALG010001801.1:0-16433 GCA_916700815.1 Helicolenus hilgendorfi | reverse complement strand
GGCGCCCATGTAGCAAGCTACAGTCCTTGCCGCGGCGGCCCGGGTTTGAATCCAGCCTGTGGCCATTTCCGCATCCACTCTATCTCTCTCTCCCCCCTTTACAAGACTCTATCCACTGTCAATAAAAATGGTAAAAATGCCCCAAAAAAATAACTTAAAAAAAAAAAATTATCAATCAGTGGGAATTGTATTGTTACTCATATTTAACCCATTTGTGCCTGCAACTGAAATTTTTAATTTCCTTTGGTAGAAGTGTTCTCTGGGCTCGCCTAAGCACAAATGTGAAGACATTTTCAAAATCTGTCAAACTGTTTGACTGAAAAGTGAGTTTTTCTCATCTTAATCTACCAAGTATTTTGGCACATGGGACAACGATATAGCATGTGGCTGTATCTTGGCTGTATCTGAGAAACTCCAAGAAGCACAACCAAGTATTTGTTATCTATGAACTCATAACAAGTTGAATATCAAAGATATGCACACATATGCTGTGTACAAAAACGTTCATATGGAAAACATTTGATAAACACAATTTCCCAATATTTTTAAAAAAAATCCGGACTTTGAAATATTAATAAAAGTGTGATTTTCATGAGATCTAACAAGTTGTACTGTTAGATAATTGCTCAAAGTATGGCCGTACCAAATTTCAAGACTTTTGAGCAATCAGAACAAATGTTTTGGTATATTTTCCTTATCATACTAAATATAGTTTTTTGTACACAAACCAGGCCTGGTTAAGATTCTAATAATCAAAATGTAATACAAAATGATGCATTACAAACAAAATGAAACAAAACAAAGACACAAAATAGCATGATGAAAAGATATACTGCACAAGGTCCACCTCTTCTATCAACATTAGCTGCAGTGAAGACACATGATGATGTGTTCATACCTTCATTGAGCTATTTTGATTCCCTCATTCTGGTGTGCTTCACATCCAAAATTGCAATTTCCACTTTGTCACTGTGACCAGTGGGCAAAAACTAAACACCAGTTAATTCTCTGCTTGAAATAGCACACACATGAGTAATCATCTGTCGTAATCTTGGCAATGTTTTCCAGTAATGGAACAGATATTATGTTATTTCTTGCGTGATGAGATGTGGTCGGCTCCCTCTTTGATCTCGTGCACTCGCCAGGAAGAGGCAGATTAAAAGGTTTGTGGAATCGAAATAAAGCTTGGATTGGTTTTTAGTGGGGTGCTCGAATGCAAAAATTAGCTTTATGCAAAACATCGGGGGCACGTGCACACGGCGGCAACACCAACAGCTGTCTCATGCTTGTATAACCTGGAGTATTTCTGATGTGCTCATTTGAAATGCAGTGCCAGCCAGCCAGCCGGGTTGCAGTTTTATTAAGGGATCACGTGTAACCTGAAAATCCACACTTTTAGGTTATGCTTTTACATGTGCTCCGAGATCACAGTCTATAAAATAATAAGCATGTCTTTGGTCATATTGCTGTGTGGTCAGAGGAAAGATGAGGGCTCCTTTTAGTGCAGGGCTGAAGGCAGGGGGGGTGGCTATTTGAAGTGAGCACAGAGAGCTGGGTTTGATTGGATAAATCTAGGGCTTCACAGAGGAGCTGCCCCTGGTACAGGAGGGGGAGAGTAGGTTTTTTTTTTTCTTTTCCTGTGGCATTTTTCCCCATGCAAGAAAAAAAAAAGATGGGCACTGAAGCTGGGCTGGAACGTGATCATAGGCCAGCACCAGACCAGAGAGCTCCCCATTAAGGTTTTGGGTTATAAACAGCATCTGTTTCAAATAGGGCTAAGACTAGAGGAGCACTCACTCCCTCTTTCCCTCTGCCTGTACCACAGATCTGGCACGAACCATCAAGTCTCTCTTCTCTCCCCTCGCTTCTCCCATCTCATCTCATCTCATTGCGTCTCTATTCTCCCTCCTCTTTAGGGTTTTATACGCCTCCTGCTCATTATGGCCCTAAAAGAAAAGGATTTATTTAGTGTAAAAAAAAATAAAAAAAGCACAGCATAGGCGTGCATGCTAGTTTGGTGCCATAACTTTTCCCGTGCAGAGCTGCCTGCAGCTTGCAGAGCCGTAGTGTCAACACCAACCACAAAATCACCAGTTTTCTTTACTGGTTTCCGAAACCTTGTCCTTATTATCCCTGTGAGCACAAAACAAGAAGGACGAGGGTATTTCGAGCACAAATGGAAATGACATGTGGCCCACAGAGAAAAATAGCACTGATAGGTTCTATTCAAATCTTAAGTAAATAGCCTGATATTACAATATAAGCAGCTTTTCAATTGTCTTAAACTGAAGAACAGTCTGCCAGCTTCTCTTAGAGAGACTCTCAGAGAGGCTGTGTGCCGCCCTCTGCTGGACAACGTACAATATTATGTTTGTCTCTGCTGTGAGATTTCACTTCATGAACATCAACTCTAATGTAGACATCACAAATTCCTTCCATAATTTATATTTGATTGATTGATTCAAATGTGTCATTAAGAGGGTAATTTAAAAAAAATAAAATAAAATGAAAGAACAGCATCTTTGTGTCAAGTGTTCTGAGACATTATAAAGCTCGAGACAGGCTCAAGTAGCTTCTGCTCAGAGTAAACAGGAAGTGTGTTATATTTACACCAAAACCCCACTAATCCTTTCTCTGTGGACTGGTTTCATTAGGGACTAGCATGAGAGTGTTCTTGGCAAGCTGCCTCTTCAAATAACAGCTATTAAGGGGGCTGCATGTGGTTTTTATCCAACGCGACGGACACTCGATGTTAAGTCTTCCTCCAGAAAATGTCTGTGCCATTTCAGTTATTTGGACATTCAGATTTACTAGGAAAAAAAAGACACTTTCTTTAAATCCGGTGTGCTTTTGTTGGTAAGTGATAAGGTGACTGATTTCAAGTTGAAAGGCTGAGGAGAGGGTGAGGTAGGCCTTTGTTCCCAGCTTGCTGAGTGTGTGTGCAGAGCTCTAAGCTGCACCTTATTTGAACACTATGTATTAAAGTTTATAGCAGCTCGAGGCCCCCGGAGAGAGAGGGAGAGGGAGAGAAATAAAGAGTTTCCAGAAAAGAGAAGTCACAGCTTTGTCTATTCAGAAATGACATGACACAAAGTTGCTCCTTTGTTCCTCGCCTTACGGTGTGACAGCTGAGCTGCGATAAGAAATTCGTATGGGGGAGTACATATGTACACTCTCTCTCTGACACCCATGTCAAAATAAGCCCTTGCAAAACACATTTTTTACCTCTTTAGTTTCCTTCAAATCAGCCAAAGGAGAGAGAAATGAAAGCATGTCAAACGGTCCACTCTGTGATTTAAGGGACTTTCTGACGAGACAGGTCTGCCTCAGTGTAATAGACTAGGCGTGCTGCTTGGCACGAAAGGTTGGGTGAGGACCGGCTTACGCTACCGCCGGACACTGTCTGGACTGAGACTGACCAACAGATGGTCACCTGGATTAATAGAGTCAATTAATTCATCCCATTATGTAATTAAGGAGGGAGTCTGATGAGCAGAGAGGGCCAGGCTTGGCTCTCTAAGAGGTTAAGCATCTGATTTATCTCCTAAAAAAAGCAGACGGGCGGCAGTTATCTGTCAAACAGCACAACGGTGTGGAAAACACCTGGTCAAAACATGAGCAAAAGCAAGTTTAAAGGAGGCCACCCTTTTATTTTTCCTCACACTTTGTCTATATCTGTCATCAGGACGAAGATAATAAGAGTCACTTGAGACAGACTTGTTGCCCTTCTTTACCCTCACAGATGAGTTCAGTCGAAGGGTGCTGTTAAAAATAGATTTGTTGTTAAGAATGAGAAATTAAAACAAAAAATATATACTTTTGCCATGCCTTTATGTGATGTTACACCTCATTCAATGCATTACTTAGTATCCTAACAGTACCAGAACAAACTAGGATTAATGGTAATATCACATTCCTCTCTGCAGTGATCCTGTTTATCCACTAGAGGGAGCTCCTGTGTAGCAGCAGCTCTCTGATCTGCTCCCATGGCATACATCGGCTCAGTGTGAGTTACAGAGTGGATCCGAGGTGAAACAAGTATTTTGAGGGCACAGCTGATGAAATGTTGGATCACAGCGAGGAAAGGGACGACATGAAAGTGTTGATGTCTTACTGCTCACGTCCTGCCTTCCTTTTCCTGAAATCTGTGAGCACATCCATTACATCTGGATTCACACAGAATTAAGTAATCCTCATTACGTGGCTTCCTGTGTTATTGCAATTGCTTTTTCAAGTGTGCGCAAGTCTTGTCTATCGCATTATTGTATAATATATGCTGTATTTACTCATCTGGAAAGTATGTACGATGAGCATCAGGGCTGCAATAGTCGGCGTGAATGATTTCCTGTCAGGATCAATACTAGCTGTCACCACTTTAGCTCATGTTTCAATTATAAACCACACTCCTACTCTGATGAAAGCTCCCTAACAACATGTGTTCTGAAATGGAGGATGAAAAGCAACAGAAGAAGAACATTCATAGAGAGAGAATAAATGTGTATCTGGTGTAGCTTTATGTCACTCATAACGGTTCATTTCAAACAGAACAACATGTTTTATAAGCAGAAACATGCACCAGGCAACACATTTTATATCTACAAAAGTGACATTGTGTTAATTTGTCTTAAGGGGCAACGATGGAGGAATAGTGGGAAAATGTCTCAAATAGGGACTTTGGCTAGACACTTCCCAGTAGGGAGCACGGTCAGTGGGGGGTATGTCCGGCTGAAGACCTCCTGTGAGCTTGGGGGGTCACACACACACACACACACACACACACACACACACACACACACACACACACACACACACACACACAGACAGATACAAGCATTTTGTAATCTCAGCTACTCCTATTAATTACCACTCTGTAATCTCCCAGGGTTTTCACACATATCAAGAGCTGGCCCTGTGCTCATTTAATTTAATGTAGGTTAGTACGAGAGGATAAGAGGCAGGCCGGTTAAGCTGATCTCTCTTGCACCCCCCCAGCCGCCCTCTTCCTCAGCATCCCGTTGAAAACCCAGCCCAGCCACAAAAGAGGATGCTGTCTAAGACATGACTAATCTTGGTGCAAACTCTTAGTCTAGCCTGCTTCCAAACTGTTAAATGTCTCAGTTGCGTCTGACTCTCCACTGACCCTTCTTTGTTTTTGCCCTAAAAGACGGCCGTTTGGAACATGGCGGATTAGACCGCCTGTTTATGGGTCTGTGGAGCCTCGAGGTCTGAGTGATGGGAGGAAATAGCATCGGCCCTCAGTGTGGCCGGTAGGGTGTGTCTCACTGCCCTTTGCTGGATTGCATTTGCTACATCAAAGAGCCGTACTTTCTCTGTGCTTATCCAAGAGCAAAGCTATCCAGTATGGAGTTTAGATCTCACTGGGGAGCATGGGGAAATAAGGTTAGTGCCGCACACTTTAGAGGTTAAAGGGGTGGAGGAGAGGAGAGGAGAGGAGAGGATAAGGGAGGAGAGGAGACAAGGTGCCAAAGAAGTCACACCAAATTTACACTGGATATTTTTAGCTTCCACTGTTCAAAGCCAGTCTGTGAGATGCCGTAATTAAACATTTCAAACTTCACTTGGCACTTAACATTCCTAAAATAGAAACTTAACTGCAGCGCGAAAAAGGCTTTTACCCGACCAAAGTGGAACAGTTGAAAGACAAACCTGTCTTCCGGTTAGTTTTGATCCTAGTGAGATGTGACAGCTGATGCCAAATCTGTGTTGATCCCACGTCTTACTATGCTAATAATCTGCACCAGGTGAGATAAGACACCTCACATTTTATATTTAACAACTTATATTGTGTTGTTTTTCTACATTTCTATACCTGAACAGTAAGACACATAGCACCTTTTTTATCTTAAAATTCACAAATATGTCACACATCTTTAGTTTCAATATAAATCAGTTCCTTGTTCTTGTCAGCAGATGGCAGCATTGCACATAAAATACCACCCACAGAATGAGGGACACAAATCAGCAACATGTCACAGGGGTCATAATTAATTCCATCTATCTCCTTGATGTATTTATATCAGCAGCATTTTTGTTGTCATCAGGCGACAAATGGCACATTTTCTTTTGTGGCAACCAGATCATTTTTCATGCTCACGTAACAATGACAGAATGCAAGTGAACATGTTTTGACGTGAGTCTCATGGGATTGTTGCACCTCTGTCCCCTTATCATCTCACCACGCTATTATCTCTCTGAGAAATGACTGCAAATAGACAGGCTGAACCATTTATGTAAGACATATAAATATATAAATATTTTTAAAGAAGAAGTGCAGATGTGTTTGAGGTCCCCTGCTGCACAGAAAACTACAGCTAAAACAGTTGCTGGTGTATGGTAGTCAGTTGTCTTGTCTCACATCATCTTCCCACTTGAACTGAACGGAGTAGTTGAGGCTTGAGCCCTAAAGCAAGATAGTCCTAAAGTGCCTTCACTTGCCGTTATGTCTTGTCACACAGGGCTGGTTATTGACTCTTCTGTGTGAATGTATCAGCCTGATAGGCCGGAACTCTACGGGGAACATTTCCACATGTGAGGGCTAACCTCTGGAGCCACTTTGTGAAAGCACTAATACGCGCTGTGGCTGGCTAATGCACCAAAAAGGAAATAGGGGGGTCGAGCAAAATCAGGAAGTTGGTGCCAAAATGAGATGATGCGATGTTGCTTAGGCGGAGGAGGAGGACTGGCGCGCTGAGCCAGTGGAGGAGGTGTGGAGCTGTTAAGAAAAAACATGACCCCAGGGCATTTTCCCTCTGCAGAGGACTGTGTAAAGTGAGATTAGCTGGACCACAGGGGGCATTAACACTAGAGTCTCTAGCATCAGTAGATGATTGACCGGGGTTAAACCCTGAGAATATCACAAGATACGACAAGGTGAATGTGGACAGTCAGGTATAGTAAAACTAAAGAGACGTGGATCATCTCAGATAAGCTCGACGTGGCTTTCTGTTTTTTTTCTGGGTTCCTAATATGAATATAATGAGCCAGTGTTTCGGCTTGTCGGGCTCTTTGAAGATGAAATTAGGCAGTGGCAGACTCTAAGGGGCAAGGGAGCAAAATATAAAAACGACACTGGCTGCTACGGTGGGGCACCAGCACACAAAAATTACCCTAGAGGGCACTTCATCACATTTTTTCCACTGGAAGGGCACCTTAGAGGGCATTTAATCACGTTTTATCTACCATAAGGGCATCCAAGAAACTAACAAACTAGTGATATTTGTGGATATTCTTGCTGTTACAAAGGTTACAGCAGCCAATACAGATCATAACTATTTTTCTTTTCAGTTCAGCACTGCATAAGTTGCACCTGCACACACATGGCTTGTTGTTGGCAACGAGAACAGTATGGATCCAGTCTATCTACCATGTAAGGTTAACTGCAAACGACAAGGCTTTGAGCATCTCCTTGCATGTACGCTATCTTCATTTCTCCTGTGTCACTATTCATTTTGCCCTGGAGGGAGATGAAAAGTACTTTAGCATCAAACACGCTGCCCCTCTCCAGCCCACCCACCCACTGCGGCCAGCCAGAGGATTATAACTCAATCCTTACAAGACTCTGAACTTCTATCTCCACTGACAACATCATTCACACTGTTAAAGGAAGATAGCACTGTCATTCCCGCTCTTCTCTTTCACCGTCTCTGTCAGCGGAAGTCGTCTTGACCCGTTACCCTGGCCTTGGCCAAATTCCATTTCTACCTGATCTCCATGCCGTTGAACTCAGATTGTTTTCCTGTTATTGAGCGGTCAGAAATGAGTGTTTGATGATGCATGCCCCCACCCTCTCCAATACTCCTGATTGATCCGAATGCAACCTAATTTAGAAGACGGCGTAGACTGCTCTGGAGAGCTCACAGAAGCTTTTGGGTTTATAAAAGATATATCTATATCCGCAGCCTAACATCCAACGCCGTCAGCCTCCACAGACCCAGCATGCTGTGATTACATAACAACAATCTGAATATGGGAGAGAAGACAGGAAGGAACAGACATACTGTACTGATGATAATTATCTAGCACTCCATCCCGGCGCTGTAACCTAGCCTCTGATAATACTGTCTGTACAATAGATCAGAGACGCAATCTTCAAATTCAGATTACTTCGGATTCTTTGAAAGGTGAATAGATATTATCTCTTTTGAGGGTGACACTAATACTAAAATCTTCTCTGCCAGTGAAAGGTAGCACCTCTGCAGCATGTGTAATGACTTTTTTAATAATGGCTAATCTAATGTGATCATTTATGTAATCTGACTGCATTATCAGTTAATAATGGATGTGCAGTTAAAGCCAGGGTCAGTAATGTTAAGAAACTAACAAGAGTACGCTAGATTTTAAAAATTATCCAACTGAAAACCCAGCCCGGTGTTGCTATCTCTTTTCCAATGAAAGTAGCTAGCAGCACTAGCTCCAAAAGTGAACAACACTGACAGTCCATCCCTTCAGGCCTCCTTCCAAAGCCACTCCCCCCAATCATAACGAACGTAAACAACAAACATGCCTATTGTTAGTACTCCAACGTATCCTCGTACAACGGCTCGGATGATATCTTACGAAGTTATTCCTAATATTTCCGTGCATTTTCCTACGTGGCGCACACGTCAATTTCCGCTCCAGTCCGCTCCAACAGCAAAACTACTTAGTTAGGTTTAAGAAAAGATTGTGGAATGGGTTAAAATAACTACAGAAGTGGTGTTACTTATGACAAATAAATTAACGTTGACTTCTGTTTTTTGCATTGGACAAGAACACCGGTGTCTTACGTAAAAGTGCATTGTTTTTTGACCCACCCATCCACCAGACCTCCTACCTACGCAGCGTTTGTTGTTCTTTAAATTAATTTCGTGGGATATATATGAATTATAGTGCATTACTTTTCGTTGGTATACGATTGGTGTATGACAACGGGATGTACTCAGAGCTGTCAAGCTGAGCGTACAGAGAGGAAGACTCCACAATGACGCGCAATGAGTGTGCGCAGGCAGGTAGGCCGTCCAATAATTTAATTCGGACAAATTAAAGGATTGGGCTGGTTTATTGCAGTTCTGCTCACAGCACTGCAGATTTTCAGAACACTACCAACCCTAACTTCAATAAAACGATGGGTGGATGATTCATCACAATACAAAGATAAGTCGAAAGACCTGTGTCAATTAACATTCACACAGTTGTACTTACAGTAAATAAAGCAAAGACCAAGTTGAGATGTGACCTTGACATCTAAGAGGAAGTTTCTTGATGAATCATGCATATATTATCAATCCCCAGCTATGTGTATTTTAAAAAAGGAGGGGTGCTATTGATTTGAGTTTTCTTTCAGGAGCAGTGGTGCATTTTATTTACTCTCTATTGATTGATGAGAATAACTTTCCCATCTAGCTCATCCACCTGCCATCTGTCTGAAGTAAAAATGAGCTTGTGATACTGTTATGGGAGAGAATTTCTCTCAGCTATGTGTGAAAATGCCAAATGTTTAAACAGTGTGAACAAATGTGAATACAAGCTACTCAAAGTAAGTTCGCTCCATGCTCCAGAGCCGAACGAAGATAAACTTCATGCCTTTAGACTTTAACAGGAGGCAGAGTTTATGACACATTAGCCCCTCCAGGAGTCGTGTTTATAGGCCTAACTGTGTCTGATTATAATGTTGTGTTCTCCTGGGAGTTGCGAGGTCGGGGTTAAGTGCTGTCAGAGGTTAGGTTAGGGTTAAGGCCATGGGTGACATGACTGGGCTTGTAAATCACATGAAGGAAGCAATGAGACAGAAAGTGAATTCCAATCTGTGTAGAAGGAAGTCGAGCATTTTATGCCTCCTCTGCTAAGTGTAAAACTCTGTGACCAAAGGCTTACCGGTGCTGCAACAGCTTAGAGGGCCAGATGGAGGGAGAGGACTAAACGACTGGCCTCTGATGTGTCACTGAGGAGCGGACGGCGCTGACATGGACCCCCGGTACGGCCCCTGTGGAACTTAAAAGGCCTCTAAGTCAGCTACAGTGCCATTAATCTCCATCTATAAAGCTGCAGCTACAGTAGGCTACTTCTTGTTTAAAGTCAACAAGTGTGAGGTTAAATAAAAGCCTTCCCACTTGAACAGTTAAATACGGTACAGTGGTAATTTGCACATACAATTACGGATGCAATGCTTAGAAATGCAGATGCAGATTGAAAATAACAAATAAATACATGCCAAAAACATGAACAATTTGATCAAGGCTATACATGGTGGCTGTTACTGGTGCTGGCTGCAATGCAACCCTATTGATGTTCACTGCCCTGCCTCTTATCCAGAGGCAAAAGGTGGTTGCCTTCCACATTTAGCTGTCATATTGTGTATGGGACTGACATGTCTGTGGTGACACAGAATATTCAGCCGATTAGACTGTTGTCAGGATATTAAATAGGTGTTATCATTTAAGTGCACCATAGATATGGGTCAATAGGGGCCTACTACACCCAATAGTAGGTTTTATCATCTATTCACGTGGTAAATCACCGAAAGAAGGGATAAAAGAAAACAACAGCGACCGTAGTAATTATGACAGGAGCAGAAGCGGAAGTCAGGCGCTGTACAGGCAGCAAGAAACTCCATATGGGGTGGAGGTTGGTAGCGACAGCACATGATTTTCATCCAGGAGGCTGAGGTTTGCATCCTGTGTGAAACCAACAATGTGTAGTTGCTTCACTTTTACTTTTGAAACATAGTTATTTTAAGCTCAAATGCTGTTTTTTCCCTTAATTTAAGTAAGTATGTTTTTGTTGCCTAAACCTAAAGATGCTGTTTTGTCTATGTTTAAAAAGAAACATTTTATTCAGTTTTACAACATGTTGCTTTTATGTTTCTCTTTGACTTTTACGATGTAGTAGGCGCATTAGACATGTCATTAGAGATTTAGCACGCTGCTGTGGAGAAGAACAAAAGGTTTCAGGTCGTCCACATGATGTCATGTTATTCTGTCGCATGGACTATAATTTTATAAGTGTGACTAATCCATAAAGGGTAGAGGTAAACGTATTACATGCAAGAACACTACTAATCATCTAAAACACCAAGTTAAGGTAATATATCTTTAAAAATTACACTCTTTGTCTTTGTGTCTGTCTAGGTCTTTGACCGTCGGGACATTTTCTGTCTGACCGCGCCCGAGCCTCAGTCCCTCCTCCCCCTCCCTTTCTATCCATCCTCTCCATCCTCGGTGCCGCCTGATCCTCCCACAGGATCAGCCTCCTTCTCAGTGTCTCCAACGGTGGCTCCTCGGCTCCTGTGCAGGTTGTCCTGGGTGACATGAATTAATGATAACAGCAGAGGCTTCACAGACTGGGGCTCATCCATTACATAACCCAGGCAGGTCTGCAGCAGATCCACTCCGTTTTTCGACACCACAGTATTGTACCTTGCACCTTCCACACACTGCTGACCCTTATTACCCTCCTTTTCTCATCCCCTTTGTGTTTATGCCGCTTCACATGTGGTGCAGTGGGTATGCGGCCATATGGCGGCTGTCACAAGTATTTATCCATAACCTGTGCAGTGGAAGGTGTATTTTTGAACACTAAACTTGGCTAGTAGAGCACTGCAGTATAGAAAGAGATAACCTGATTTGATGGTGGATGTTAAAGAACAACTTTTCCCTGAAAGTAACTTCCACAATCAGGATTCTGCAGTTACAGAGAAGGAGGCTCAATTGCTACCAATTAAAGGGGTGGCAATCTGCAAGTCATCTCTCCAGTGCCATTAGACAGCAGAAGGCTGTTGTGCATGATCATTAATAGAAATTAATGTGCCTCAATACCCCAGGGAGGCCTGAATGCCACGGGTCCCCTCTGCACCTGGATGCACCTCATTACATATTTTCTGCAAAGCCACACAGGAGACGGTAACGAGGCGCTGAGCTCTTCTGTTAGAAAGCACTTAAAAAAAAACAAGCGATCTGGCAAATTCTTGTTAATATCCACCCTTCAGCTGTGTTTTCAGAGGTGCTCACCGCTGCAGGAGACAGCGATGAAGTGGGAACAAAGTGTTCAGAACTTTGCTCCCTCTCAATAATGCAAATCTTATTTTTACTGCTCAGAGTGTACTCAATAAGATGACATGATGAACTAAAAATACCCCCTTTGACAGAAACTCTGTTTGTGAAGTGATGAGCATGCTTTATAGCAGAGGTGTTTGGTCTAACAGTTGAAATTAAGCTTTGTGTCAAGGCTGTTAGTTAAGCATCACGAGAGTTTTCCCCCATACGGACCGTTTCTGTTCATCCTACTTGGACATTCTGCACAACAACCTTATGAAATATTGAGTAACTCCTTGCAGAATAACAAACCTATACAGTGCAGTACATGCTGCCTGTATTTGTTTTGTTGCTCTCTTTCCTTGTTCCTCACGTGTTGGACAAAGTTAGTGCACTGAGATGGAACCAAATCAGTGCACTCCTACAGTATATTGGGTTTACAAACAGTAGATTGCCAAACACTTTCCAATGTAAGTTTAATGAACAGGATGGTATTGGTTGCTTCACAGAGGATCCTTCAGGAAACTGTGCTGTCTGCTAGAGAAGAAAGTATCAACACGCTGTCTAGAATTTCCATTTTTTCCTTCAGTGTTTCGACTGTTAAAACGTCTTATCCTAACGCGTGATTTTAAATATCTTAAATTGTTCCGAGTAGAATAAAGCAAATTTCACAAAGCAAGCAGTGTTGGCACCACAGTGCTGACCCAGCTTCCTGTAGAGGATTGATGAAAGAGAAACCCATCAAAAAGTATGCATGTGTTATTGTTTTAAAAATGTCTCTGCCTCATGTCTTTGTTTGCAAGAATGTAGATGTCTTACTGACTCCCTTCTCTCGCTGTCTCGCTTGTGTCTTCTCTCTCAGTCTCTCTGTTTTTCCCTCTAGCTTCGTCTCTCTCTTTCTCTCTCTCCTCCTCCCCCTTATCCAGCTTCACTGTTAAAAACTGCCATTACAGCTGTGGAAAACCTGTGATAGGCCATTAACAATGGATTAGGCGTAACAATTCCATTTCCTCTCTCTCCCTGTGTGTAGTTATCACACTGTCAAACCTCTAATTATAGGCTGTTTGAATCATTGTCTCGGGACAAAGGGCTGGGCTGAATCGACTGAATTCAATTTACAAAACGCAAAAGGTGTGTGCCAAATACAATTTTACGCTCAGGTTACTCTACTGTATATTGTTACAATACTTACAGCAGCTGAATCGGGTAAAATGCCAAGTAGAATTCCAGCAGGTATTGACATAATAATAATAATGTTCTTTCTTTTATATATTAATCTTTTTTCAGGACTCTGGGCTGACAGTTCAGCTTTTAATGCACACACACACACTAATGCCAAAAAATGATCTTAATCGCTTCCGACCTCTGCCATGATGGCAACTTTGCACAGCTGTTAAAAAAATATAGTAAAAGCATGAAGGAGCACCGTGGCTGTAATGGAAGTGTCATAAATAGTTCATAGCAGTTTTCCTGCAGGCAGCAGCACACCTTGCAGCCTCTGAATTGCTGCTCGGCTTTACAGTGGGAACTCCTCCAGAATTACATAATGCACCAGAAGTGTGTTCTGTTTGCCAATATGCTGGCACACATTGTGAGTGGTGCGTGCATTGCATGGAATTAGTGCTCTCTCACGCTCGCTCTTAAACTCAAACCCCCACAATTTATATACATACATAGAGAGGTTACATTACAAATGGTCTCATTCCTTGCATTTTAATCTGTAAATGCTTGCAGCAATATGCCCTCTGCGGTCCTTCTGTCCAAAGTACAAAATCACATATGTTTGTGTGAGACAGTAAAAGAAGCTTATCTATCCAATAAATCCTGATTTGTGAAATAGATATTTGTATGTCTATATGAGTGCCCACCTCCCTGTAAATATCATCTTTCTGTATGCTTGGAAGACTACAAACCTCGAATGGGAGGTCCAATGGAGGCTGAGCGGCAACACAACTGGCGAGCATGTAACCCTAAATCCCCTGTCTAAATATTGCCATTAAACAAGCCCTTATTTAGAAATCACTTTGGGAGGTGCCTTTGAATGTTTGCCTGAATGCATATTGTAGAGTTGAATCACAGCTGAGTATGAAAGACGTTAATTGAAAAGGAGAGGCTTGTTGGGAAATAGTCGACGTTGTCACCACTCACCGCTTCCCCCTCTTGTTGTCGCTGCCAACACTGAATGGCCATAAACAGCCATTGAGATGCTGGAAAGGAGGAGAGTAATATGAAACCAGTCCAGTCAAGAAGTGACCACCTATACCTACTTTTGCAGTCTTGTTCAACTTGACCTCCAGTGTGCAGTAGGAGTGGTTGGGATGAGAGTCGATGATGCTCTGTGGATCGTCCCCTCAGTGAGTGGATTGGTAAAGTAGTTTTAGTATCTTTGGGACTTTTCAATAATTGTCTGCAGCGATGCAGGTATTGCGAAAGACTGTTTTGATGAAGACGGAGCTGATTGATCCATACTCCAACCCTGCAATGTGGGTGAGCTCACCCTGAGGGACAGGGGAAGAAGCTCAGTTATCCATTAGAAGCTTCAAGTAGATTGGATGCTCATTGACATTGACAGGCACCAGTTGAGGTGGTTGGAGCATCTGATTGGGCTGTCAAACCCAGGACATATATATCCCATCTGGCCTGGGAATGGTGACTGGTGGAGAAAGACATCTAGGCTACTGTTTTTTGACACAAATAAAATTGATAGATAGACAGTAATCTATCATAAAATAAAAAAGGTCAACATATCTAAATGAAAGATACTCTAGTACAGAAATATACCGCAAGACCAAATCTTGGGTAAAGCTATAGACTGTATATAAGAAGTGGACGTAGTCACCGTGACGTCATCCATTGATTTGTGGACTGCTGTTTTGAAGCCTTGAGTTCGGCATTTTAATTTTGGATGTCTGGTTAAAGCTAGCTCTGCATGAAATTGGTTTCTATAAGTCACAACCGCGCTTACTGTGATCAGAACAGCTGGACTCATATGGCTCAAGAACACGCTGGAGCAACGAAAAAATGTACTTTAGTTATAAATATACAAAAAAAAGCAATCAGTAAATTTGTTCTCAGGTTTTAGAGCTGATTTATTTATTTATTTTAGGGCTGCCTGATAAATGAAAGAAAAAAGAAGTTAAAAAGAAATTGCTCATTTTCATGTCAGCATTATCCCCCGGTCATTGATTTCCACATTAAGCAGACCTTTACACTAACATTGTTCCCAGACACTGCCCAGAGAGCTTATTGATTGTGGTGGACAGCCAGACACCACAGACGCATCCTCAATCACCAATAGCAAAATTAAACATGTCCTCACGATAGCTGGGTATCTAATTCTAGTTTGAGTTTGGAGGAGGAGGTATAAGCATTACCGAGAAGAGAAACACGGAAAGAGAAACAGAAAGACCCTCTGGCCTCACACTGCTAGATAATGAGGTGAATTCCTCCTGTATGCAGATTGGGTACTGCAGTAATTCGGTTTAAATAATGAATGGTGTGAAGCATCTAATCTAAGTTAAGATGGTGTAAAGACAAGAATTATGATCGTCCAAAAAATATACAGCAATACATCAGTCACAGAGTGTAAAATGCATCTCCGTTGTACAGTAACGTCAACACAGACTTCCATCAGACATTATTCTCAAGATACAGAATATCAAGACTGAAAAAAGGAAATGTGAGGAGTCAACCACAGTCTCCATGACAGCGAGATCCGAAGGTGGGTGTTGAACCATTCACCAGGGAGCGGACCCCGCAGCGTGACCCTGATCAGTGGAATCAGAGCAACTAAGCTAATCGCGTCCGTTGCCTTTGACCTGAAGCCAGGCTCTGGGATGCCCGCTCTCCTGCTCCAGGCTACAGCCTCCTCAAAGGCATATTAAGTCTTGGGCTGCTTTATTAAGGAATACAGTCAACACACAATTATAAGCTCTCTCATGGTGTTTGGTGTGGAAAGCAGAAGCCGGTGGGCAGAATGTGTGGGATTGGATCTGCATACTGTGCTTGGTTGGCTCTCTGTGTGTGAGCAGGATGCGGTTGAAATTGCTCGACATATAAAATATGCATTTGTTTAGAAGTAGGTCATGAAATGTGAGAAAATGTGACGGGCTTGCGGATGTATTCACTCTATGCACGTACTGTATGTATCAGTCTATAATTTAAATTTTACACTGACAGAATGGTTAAAAACACTGGTGTGAGAGTTGTACATATGACTGGGCATGAATGTTGTTTTCTATATGTCCAAATGACCTGCACTATTTGTATATTATGTATATATTAGATCTATTTGCATGCATGTACTGCAGGGATCACTTGTGGTTGTGAAGCACACTCATGTACCGACTCTTGTTTGAGGAAAGTGACGGAGCGTGCTGGCTGTTTCTACCGAAGTGAGGTGAT